>JBBPCZ010138298.1:0-20984 GCA_037974445.1 Brycinus macrolepidotus | reverse complement strand
GTGTGTGTGTGTGTGTGTGTGTGTGTGTGTGTGTGTGTGTGTGTGTGTGTGTGTGTGTGTGTGTGTGTGTTTATTTCCAGTTTTTGACTTTATTTGCTGGACAATATATTGTCTGTTAGTCAGTATAGCAATATCAGTCTCTGCAGTACTGATATTGGAGAAGGTTGTAATATGCAAATGAGCATCTAACAGTGTCTTTGCCAGGGTGACCAATCACAGATCCAGGTGAGAGTTACTAGGTGTTTCAAAGTGTCATGTAAGCTATAAGTAACATTATATTGCCTTATCTTTCACCATTAACGACACTAATTGGCTGAGGTTTTTTTTAAAAAGGCCCATATTCTACATTTTCCTTCTGTTTCATTTTAATTCATTTTTGCATGACGATTTTCGAACCTCTGTTTATCCCTTACAGTTAAACGGGCTGTTTTTGTTACCGTGCTTTTAAGATTGATATATGTAAATAATCTCTTTTTCTGACCGCCCTGGTTTTGCAGCTCATTCCAAAGTCAGCGCAGGGCTGAAACACTCCTTAGAAATTCAGTGTGAGTGGGCGGGGCTAAACGAGTGTAGACCGAGCAAGGAGATTTGTATAAATGTCTTGGTCGTCACAAAAACTATGATTTTAAAATGCACAGACTGTACCGATCGGGCCCTTTAAAATAAAGTCCTCGCAAGTCAGAGAGAAGTATAATTGCAAAATGAATATTTTAGCCCTATTATGCAGCTGTCGTTTGCATTAACCTGAATTTCACACATGAAGCTCCAAAGCACATCTCCAGGTCTTTCTTTCCACCAGAATCGGAACATTACGCCTGTTTTAACACAATGACTCATGCAGAACATTTTGATACAGATGTGGTATTCAAATACAGCGGCATTTCAAACATTTGCCAAAATAAAAATAATACATTTTCCAGTCGGGAGCAAAAACCTGCCAATTCTGATTGTGGCCGATTCCAGCCATGCATCTTTAATGCATATATAATTTCCTCTTTAGAAGAAGCCGCCACTTTCTCTCCCCCCTGCTGTTCTTTCTGCTAGAGTTTATTTTAAAGCCCACTCAGAGAGGCTTCTGTGAAATGACCTTTTGATGAAAAAGTTTGCTCAGGAGGATGGCCTTTTTCGAGGCTGGGAGATAATTGCCTCTTTTATTTATTTGCTGAAGTCTTGGACTGACAGCGTCCATTCTAATAGTGTTTCAGAGAAACTGACAGCCCATAATAGTGCCCTATTCTTAAGAAAGGAATATGCAATCTGGTGTTTTTTTTTTTCCCCTCAGTAAAAGAACACTCCAGAATACTTTGGAGGTTCTTAGTTGACCTCCCACCCATTTTTACCCTTTTCTATGTGTCTTTGCAGTCGGCGTTGGTCATGTTCTGTTTTTTAAACTTTGTCCTCATTTGTTTTCATTTTCCGGGTGTTCAGTAACAGGACACCTTAATCTCAGCACCAAAAGGAAACCGTTGCCTGTGGAGATGAAGATTCCTCCTGAATAGTTTCCTTTGCCGAGGAAGATAATGCCTCAGTGGTGACTCATTCAGTGTCCACGGCAGATGGTAGCTGACTCTGCAGTAGTTTTTAATTTTGCTAAGAAATTACTTTGCAGGTATTTGTTTTAAGGGGACCACGTTTAGCAGTTGGTTCTGGGTAGACTGCAGCACCTTAACTCATAAATAATCACAGTGCATTCCGCACAACTCTATAACAAAATTGAGGACTTCAGTTGTTCTGTTGGAGCTGACAGATTGTGATGCATTGAAGGAAGTAAAGGGGGCGGTATGGTGTCTTTCTTTAATTGAAGAAGTGACCTATAATGCTCATATGATCCGTACAGACATTTGACAGACTGTAATATACTACAGGAACTCTCTCTCTCTCTCTCTCTCTCTCTGTCTCTCAATCAGTTTCTCTTTCTCTCTCTGTCCCTTTCCCTCTCTTTCTCTCTTTCGTTCTCTTTCCTCTCCTTCTCTATTTCATTCTGTCTTTCTCTCATTCTCTCAGTCTCTCTCAATCTCTCTCTACCTCTCACTCTCTATGTTTCGTTCTGTCTTTCTCTTTCCCTCTTTTTCTTTCTCTCTCTCTCTCTCTCTCTCTCTCTCTCTCTCTCTCTCTCTCTCTCTTTCTCTCTCTCTCCCCCCTCAGAAACCCACTCTTATCTCTGCAGGTCGATCAGAAAGGCAGGGAGCTGACACAGTGAAAAGCAATATTCATAAATAATGAACAGCTCAGCCTTTCACCTCACCCATCATTCCCCGTGCTGAAAGAGATTAAAATTACTGAAATTCGGGCGTAAACCTCTTAATACATTTTGAACACTGAAATGTTTCTGTCAAATAAGAGTTGAGGCTGAGTGAGAGTTCTAGTAGGATCTTCTCACCTCTGGTTTTTCTAAGTCCATCACAGTAACTTTTCAGAATCCCTATTGCAAGATTTTATCGTTATGTACTTCTCAGTTCTACAGGCACATTGTGCTTTATTCTTTTGTTCTTTTCCTTCTTCTTGTGAATTCTTACCTTTTCTTGCTGTGAGATGTTCTTCTCTGGGGATCAAAAACCTCTTTAAGAGCCTTAATCGTCGCCGTTCCTCAGACTAAAAGATGCTTTTCACATTGCTGAGTTTTGAGATGGGAGGCGAATGCACTTCACCATTTGAATGCTCCCTCTTTATTTTTTTATCTATCTGTTTGTCTGTCTGTCTGCAGTTAATGATGAAAAAGTGTCTAAAGACATTAAGCCTTTTTTGAAGTCATTAAGCCTTATAGATTCTCCCTCTGTTTCTGTCCTGCTTTATCCGTTTCTGTTTCAGGCTGGAAGACTCGATCAGTTCTTGTCGAGGTTCCAAGGCTTTGTTGATTTGGCCTATTTACACTGGCAATGAGGTTAAACAGTGCTTAGAGAATCCAGGGACTGTAATGAATAGCAATGCCAAGACAACTTTAAATTTGCAGCAGGTTTCACCTGAGAAAGTTTGAACTTCTGTAACAGCCCCAAGTTTGGTTTTCTCTTCTCTTTATTATGAGTATTGTGTGAATGAATGGAGAACATGATATAGAGCTTCCGCTGCTGTTTTCCGCACTTAAAAACTGACTGGGGGAAAAAAAAACATGTTTCAGTCAGTTACATATATGGAACCTGTAGAATTACCGGAGTGATGTTTTTAATTTCGCATAATTGATCCCATTCATTTTAAATCAGTGGTTCACTACATTCCTAATTATTTTGCTAGTTAATCTAACGTGAGGTCTGTAGTCCTTTTATGCACCACAGTGCAGTACATAGTTTATTTCAACATAGTAACAATCACTGTTCTTTTTAAAGGCCTTTGAAGGCTACAGATTCTGGGCTTATTCAGTCCCAGTCGTTTTTTAAAGTTTTATTCCTGTAGTTTCCAGCCAAACTTAGCAATGAAATGGGGAATTACTACATTTTCGTCCCTGCAATTGAAAATATTTTCAGTAGCGGATGCAGTCCTGCAGAGTTCAAACACAACAAGCATGAAGCATATTCCATTGAATAACAGTTTGACATGCGTTTTATAAAGAAATCTTTGGAGGCTTAGAGGGCCATGAGGGTCCCTGGCTGGTGTAAAGCTGAAAGAAATAAACTAGTTTTCATTCACCTCAGAATGGTTAAAAAATCTTTTCCAAGGTAGTAGCACCAATAATCTCTAATACTTCTCGCTCTTGTACTTTTCCCTTCTTCCTCCCATTTCATTTTCCAACCCAATCACAGGGCTGAGTGCCTGTTACTCCACGCCTCCTACTGCTGTTCCCGTACCTTTAGAGACGCTAACTGCAGTCAATTTCCAGTAATTTCAGGCTTGTGTGCTTCCATGCGTTCCTTGCTCAATGCTCGACTGAGCACACCTGACTGGCTGCATACTGAGCAGGCAGGATGCACAGAGAGAAACGGTCTTTAGACTTGCCGAGTCATTTACGCTTACCTGCTAAACTCCTTTGGTCTTTGAGAGCGCGTTGTATAGATATGACCACTGTTCACAGCAGTCACAGTTGATTCTTTTGCGGCATTCTTGACGTTCCCAGGCATTAGTATCCCTTTTTGCCCGCGTGGCTTAATTTTATCCAAAGCTGCCGTTTGTCTGTCTCGGTACAAACTCATTTGTAGCGCTTTAGCCCCATTGACGCCCGTTATCATGAAAGGAGATCCTGCTGATTATTATTCTCAGGCTATTTATAGCTGGCTGGCTGGGTGCCTGGAGCCGAAATGCCTGATATGGCCCCAGATGAAACCCCACAGCACGCTGGCAAGCAACTTCTTCCCCTTATCCAGTGACTTGAAGTCTTCATCAGCCTCTCCTTATCAGTTCATTACGATTCGCTGATCATCAGTAGATCATTTGCATATCCTCTGCAAGGCTCCGGGGAATCCCTATCTGCGGGCTCATCGGATTTGAGCTCACGGTTCTTAGAGAATGAAGGAAGAGTGAGGGAGATGTGGAGGTAGAAAAGAAGAGAAAAGGAGGGGATGATGTATGAGTCGGACGTCAGGAAGTGCTGCTGTTGGAAGTGGCTCATTCAGATAGAAGCTATCCTCTTAGTTGCTTTGAAATCCAAGTGCTCAGCCAGTTTGTGCCTCCTTTGAAAAATGCAAGCGGTGTCACCCTCAGCTTTGATAATCGGTTGAGGAACCACTCAGCAAAGTGTGATACTCTTCCTTTTCCTATTCATTTCTCTTTATTTTAGTGCTGTAAGTAATATTGTTTCATTTGCAGCAGCTGATGAACAGTAGTTAATTAGAGTTTTGAATAGACCCACTCTTTTTTGTGCTGTCTTAGAAGTACCCATTTCCTGCTCTTCTATTCAGCGTTCCAACATGAAGTCTCCGGCGAGTGGGCTAGTGTCGGAGGCGTAATTTCAGTAAAAGGTATTTGTGCTGAGTGGTTGGGGAGGGGGATGAAGTTGCAGTAATGTAAACAATGATCACTGCAGTCATCATGTCCTTGTGAGCTGCGTCATAGTCGGGACAGCAGGGAGGCGTTGTTGTGAGAGACTATGATATCCAGGAGTGTAACGATGAGGACCTGCGTCTGTGGAGAATTAGAGGCACTATCCCTGATTGTGACTGTGGAGCCAGCCGACGGCCAGAGAGAGAGAGAGAGAGAGAGCGAGCGAGTGAGAAGGAGGGAGGGGCTAGGAGGGAGGCCGTGCGACAAGATGCTGGGAAGAGGAGAGTGTACTGGGGAGAAGAGGGAGCGAGAGAGACAAGAGTGAGAAGGTACGGAGCATCGCTAGCAGCTCAGTGGTAAGTGGACTGAGGGTAGACGCAAGCTTTTTTTTACAAGCTGCCTTGGAAAGGCTGTTTTGAAGATCCACTACCTGCTGCAAGTGCATCTTCATGCTGTACAGACACTGCAGAGCACTGGCTTTCTGCAGAACTTCTTCCAGTCATCTGGTGATCTTCCTCATCTTTAATGCACCAGAAGTACCCCGAAGGCGTTGATTATCTTTGTAGGAAGTTTCTGACTGGAAAAAGAAAGGAAGGTGCATAGAAGGTTGCCTCCAGTCACTGTCATCACAAAGCCACTTATCAGCTGATCTTCTGTGCCCTGTGATGTGGATGTCTTAGTCTGAACTTCAGTTCTTTTGGAACTTGCAGAAGGTGGCACACGTGACTCGACAATTGCTGTGACTCCTGACTTCAACCTTCATTCCCAACTGTAGGACTTTTAGAAGCTTCTGGGCCCTTTGTGGACAGGGATATACCTCTACATCTGTGCCTGAAACGTTAGTGTCTGATGAGCAAGTCAATGTGTGGCTGTGGCTGCAGCATCATCTCCTCGCTAATGAAGAGGCTGGGCCGAACGGCTTGCTGCTCAGACCTGCTCTCCTGCAGCCACACCTCTGAACACCTGCAGCGCCTGGCTGTCGGCTGCCCCCCGCAGTCTAAGGTAATGCAAGTGTTGCTGAGTAGGCCTGTGTTTGTGAAGTTGGTTCTTTCCCTGCAGATCACATTTTTCCACCTCAGTTCAGGATAGTCTTGTTAATTAGTTGAATAAGGTTTGTTAGAGCAGCAAAATTCCAAAATTTGCTGGACAGGATGTACTCCAGGTCCTAAATTGGCTACCCAGTATGCTTAGGCCATAAGTATCCTGACTTCATTTGCTCAAGGCTTATTAGTGTGCATTATTTCTGCATTAAGTGGTTGGCCTTCTCCAGGACAGTTATTGATTCTAGACCATGCTTTTGTTTGCTTCATCAGATGTACACCTTCAAGTAGCAGTCTAAGATGACTCTGCATTGTGGTGAAGGCAGTCGGAGAAGTTTCTGGTAACGGCCTCTGATAAAGATTTGTCTGTCCGAATCCCCTCGGCACGAACGACCTTGCAGTGGCTTCTCTGATGTTATTTAGCCATTAGACTGGATCTGAGAGACCATGTAAGCGCAGTGAAGTAATTGATTTTGTAATGGAACCAGGTGATTTAATGGCTGTCTTGCTGCCTTGACAACCACAGAAATTTGCTTTGAACCGGATAGCGTTCTGAATGGGCACCTTTTAAAAGGCTGCCTGTGACGGAGCTCTCCTCGTCTGCTTGTGAAAAGCCTTTTATTTTGGGGAATGGTTTGTCCACAATAGACTTTGACAGATAAGTGGAAGAAAACGTAGGGTCATTGACCCTCTTGAGCTGTTCTCCTCCTTACTGATTGGTGGGATGTTCTCTTAGTGCTCCTGGACACCGTTCCAGGCTGGCTCTGTCATAAAGTAGACATTGTTTTGTCTGGAGAAGTTCTGTCAACTCGCCTCTTTCTGTTTCACTCATCGTTGATCCGCTGCGCTCGAAAACGATATTTACGTGCCAATGAAAAAGATAACAGGTTACGAAAGAGAAACATTATTTGATCCTAGAAGGTGGGAACTCTTTAATTTATTGCAAAACTGCAAAATCATTGACCATCGGGATGCTCTTTCTCACAGAATTAAATGTAAGCCTTAAATTATCACTTTATTTGGTATGTCCAAGTATACCTTATCTATACTTACCTTATCTACTCTTATTGTCCATTTCTCTGCTCCGTTTGTTAGCCCCCTTTACCCCCTTTATTGATGGGCAGGACCTCCCCAGGACCTCCCCAGGACCACCAGTGAAGAAATGGGTGGTGGTTCATTCTCAGCACAACAGTGACACTAACATGGAAGTGGCAGTGGCACCTATCTGCTAAGTGCACTTGATATAATGGACAGTGAGTGTAGGCATAAGGTGGGTGGACATAAAGTGGACAGTAAGAGTAATTAAATACACATCATACATGTCTAGACCTTCTACAGTCCTTTATAATTCAAGAGGGCTGATTTTTTCCCCCCTCATTCCTTGCAGACCTTCACTAAACCAGAGGTTTAAAGTTTCTTTCCTCAGAATCAACTGGAGCCTGAATCCTTTAATAGCACTGGTATTGATTAATACCTTCTTCAATGAAATGTAGACTCAAGGGCATGAGGAAGCATTAGCCATGTATTTATGGGATTACTGGGCTAAAAGAGGACTTGACTGGGGTACTGCGCCCTGTGCTGCTATGGAAAAAAAATATATAATTACAAAGATTAGCATCCTTCTTAATATCGTGTATTAGCACGGCACGTCATGAGATAAAGCTAATTACTTTGCTGGCAGGAAGTATTATTCAGACGGATTGCTACTAGACGGGTTCTCTGATGCTGCGCTAATTTAGCTGCCGTCCGTCATTGTCGCATCACTACCCTGGAGAACTCTCTCTCTGAGTCAGGATTAAACTCAGCGTTTATTGGAATGGAGACCCTTTTGTAATATCTGTTGGGAAGGGGTGAGTTTGGGTTAGGCTGCAGGAAGGAAAACTAAAACAAAATACATGAAAAATAAGAAGAATGCAAACACAACCAGAAATGTAATCATCCTGTTCCAGAACAGAAATGTTCGTTTAAGTCTCTTACTGGTTTTTCACATTTTCTTTGTTCAGTGTAACTTATTTGTGTCTTATTTTGGATTAACTTCACATCTTAGCATTTGCAAACTCTATTGACTGCATGTTGTGGGATTTTTGAACTTGATTGTAAGGACATCCGGTTAAAAACGTCACTCAGACCACATTTAACTCTTGTTAAGGTGGAGCAGACTTGTGGATGTGGGCACAGTATGATTTAATGAGCAAAACATCACTGTGCAGTCAAACACTGCGGGCAGCCTTTTTACACAACGGGGTCTGTTTTCACAAACTGCCTTAAGAGCAAAATTGCTGATCTAGAAACAGTTTTTCTGTCAAACGACATAAATACAGAGTCACACTGTCCCCTAAACCACATCTGCAGGGTCTGCTCCACATTAATGAAGAGCTGGTTTGAGCAGGTTTAGTTTTGAGGATGTATTTACAGAAAAGATTTGCATGACTGTTGACTTCTAGTATTAGCAATGTTGGCATTGTAGCTCCACTTGTAAACTAAAGAAGAGCATTCAGATTCTGAACATGTTTTGGCTGATCGACTATGTCTGGAGTCAGTGAAACACAACTCCTTTATCACATTTTCATATTGTTGTAACGAGTTTAGGAATGTTATGTTGGGATTGGAATGCAAGAACAGAAATATATGGTACTACTCTGAGCAAACTAATTAATTTTTTTTTTTTTTCTCTTCTGAGGCCAGGTTTACCACACTGTATTGGATCATTCCTTTGATTTTTCCCTGTGGGATTGTACTGAGCAGCATCATGGTTCAGCTCCGCTAGCAGACTTAATCAGATGCCATCCGTCATGGTTTCCTTCTTGTCTCATCCTTTGTACTATGCCTTGGACACATTGAGGCAAACCTTAGTTCTCTGCCGTTACCTTTAGATCTTTTTGAACATTCATTTAAAGTCATTTTGTAGTCAGTTTCTAACTATTGAGCTTCAGTGCAATAATGAGTCACTTTTTCACATGGTTGACTGAATGAGGCCTCGCAACAGCGGCATGGTCAGGAACTTTAACCAGAGAGAGTCTCAAGGCCACACAGGAAACGGGTGGACCTTTAAGTTAATAAATATCTCTTTTTCAGTCTTAATGCCAAGCTTCTTTTTTGCTGCTGCCTTGGTGAGTGTAGGTCAGCTGGAGCAGAGGTAAGATTTCTGGAAAGGCTTCTCTAGTATCACGATTGGCTTGCTCCGCTTTACCTTAGGCTGCTTGACATCTTCATTATTGTGGTTCTTATTATCAGGGAGAGCGCTCCCACAGTCTGTTTTCAGACATGACTAATGATTCATGACTCATCAAACCCAAGCAATCATCCCAGCATGCTGATTTTCCCACGCTGTTAGTCTGTGACCAACTTTGATTTGATTGAAGATCTTCTAATCTTTGATTGAAAATCATTGATAACTTACCACAGCCTGTGCCAGCACCTCTTCACCGTTCCCATCGTCATTGTGTGCTCTAGGGTCGAAACAAATCAAATTATTGCTCAGTCTGTTTTTAAAAGGCCCTTAAACATGGAAAACTGAATTTTAGTTTATTTTAGTTAATGTGGTGTACCGAAAAGTTTCAAAACTCAGTCCATACAGTCAATATATGTAAATTTAGCTACAAAAAAAGCTTGTTTTGATTTCTGTGGATTTGTGATGGTAGACGGGATCAGCAAGGGCACTCTGACGGGTCTGCAGCTGTGCAGCCCCATACACAGCGAGCTGTGTGCGTTGTGTGTGTACTCATACCTTTCTGTCATCGCCAACCTTTTTTGGGATTGGACCAGACTTTGTTAGACGTGTGCGTCAATGAGCCTTGGGCACCATCTGGTCCACTTAGTAGATACTAACCACTGCATACTGGGAACATGCCAAAAACCTTTTGGAGATGCTTTGACCTAGGGCTACACAAAATATTGCCTGTTAATCTTTATCATGATATCGGTCTCTACAATACTGATATCGCAAAAGGCTGTAATATGCAAACGAGCCTCTAACCAATCACAGTGTTTCTGACAGGGCAACCAATCACCGCTCCAGGTGAGTTACTGGGTGTTCTGATGAATTGAGATCTTAATGTAATCAAAACAAAATTCTAATCTTTAAAGGTGTTGGCGAATTGGTGCCTGAATGGATGGGGCTGAACTGCTATAGTCAGAATAAGTAGATATATTTAATTGAGTTTGTTTTGTGACATCACAAAAGCTATGATTGGAAAACAGGCTGTTTTGTAGCTTGTTTTCCATATGGACTGTATGGATGGGGAAGTAACCATTTGAAACAATATTAACAGACTTTAAGCCTTTTTTAATTTCAGAAAAGTGATGATATGGACCCTTTAATATCCTGAAAGGCATCACCTTTGCAATATGCAGCTGTAAAATCGCATTATGGGGATTTTGTCTGTATCGTGCATCTCTTTTCTCACCCAGTCGTATAGCCGTCACAGTTTGGCCCTTGTCAAAGTCGCTGAGATCCTTACGCTCGTCCATTTTTCCTGTTTTGAACTTCAAGAACTGATTGTTCACTTGCCGCCTAATATTACCCACCCCTTGACAGGCTCTATTGTAATGGGATAATCAAGATGGAGCACTTCACCTGTCAGTGGGTTTAGTTTTAGTTTTGTGTCTGATCAGTGTAGACCTGTTTGTGTACATAAAATTACAAAAAAATATACTGGTGTTTTTCCCCTTGCTCTCTTCTTTTCTCTTTCTCTTTTTCTCTTCCCCACTTTGCCCTTTATGTTGGAAGTGCCGGATGAGAGGGCCTAGAGTGCAGTGTTGGCATCTTTCCTCCTCTTGGGGGCTGCGATTGAATCTCCATGCGAATAAACTCCTGTTTGTGTTTGCTGAATGTCCTCAGCCGGTATCCTGTTGCTTTGTGTTATCGATGAATCGGGGGTTTATGTGGAAAGTTGAAAAGACTTTAAGCGGGGAATTCCCCTTTTGCCTTCCTGACTAGTTTTAGTGGTGCGCTCTGATAATGAGGATCATAAAAGCAGAAATGTCATGCAGTACAATCAGACCACCTCCATCCTTTTTAGTGATGGGGGAGAAGGAGCACCCTACCCTTCCCATGCACAGAGACGGGATTACTATGTTGAGTTTTGGGGGGAGAAAGACAAACACCCACCCAGAGAGCCAAGTTTATTGGTTGTGGCATTGCTGGTAAACTCTTGACCTCCTGATTATAAGGCCATCACTTACAAGCCTATGTGGAAATGCTGATGATGGTAAAATAGTGAGAAATGTAAAAAGTTGGCTTTGGGGACTATTTTGTCTCACAACACCCAGCATATATCCCTCCACCATGAATGAATTTAGTTTTAGGCCTTCTAAAACTCAGATAAAACAATGTCTCGGGCATCAGGCAGTGTATTCATAACCATTCCACGGAATAGCTTCCCCCTTTGACTTGCTTACATTTGCTTATCAAAACTAATCAGTTTTGACTTGTAATTCTTGTGCACTTACGTGTCCTTCAGCTGCGTTTTTATGATGTGCTTTGGACTTGAAAGCTACCTTTTCTCCTAATGAAGGATGACTGAAGAACCGAAAGATATTTCCCCATCGGATCGTGGCCTGTTTGCAGACATCCTTCCCTGCTGCTTACTTTTGCAAAAGCAGGGATCTCAGAGGGACTGGGTTTCAGATTGTTGCAGCCACATCTTTCCTGCTTTTGCTCTTCCGTGTCTTTGATAGCCTGCTTGTTTCCTGCTCTGCTATCGATTTTCACCAATGCAAAGTAGCCTTTTAAAGTAGCCTGGTCTGGAGCGCTCGCCCAGCTCGGATGTTGTAGCAGGTGTCCACCCTATGGCACTTAGAGGGTTGCCTGGCTGTTTGCCGGGGGCGTAAGGGAGGTGGCCTGTGCTTTTGGCCACCCCAGTATCCGACCGAAAAGAGGCTTTTTTACTCTTGCGCTGCTCGGCCTCCACAGCTGTGGCCTTGTCTGGCATGCCCAAAGTTTGCATTGCGGCCTGCCAGAGCCGTATGACCTTATCAACAGCTGCATTCGGTGTGCAGCCTTGGCCCATATTGCTGAAGTGCTTGATGCTAACAAGGCCTGGGCATCAACACTGCCTCTTTCAGTAAGTGAATAGTGAAAGGAAGAGAGGTTTTACTTAATGAAATCGACCAGCATCTGCTCATTCAGGCATACTGCTCTTAACACCCAATTCAGCAGCGAGTTGTGGAGGCTTCAAAATGTGTCTTTGGGTGCGTTTTGTTCTGCTGAAGATCCAGGAGAGGAATGTGATGTCTCATGTAGGTTTACGCTTGTATAAAAAATTCCCTGATCTTTTATCATGGTGTACAATATCATGAAATTGTCTTGAGAAAAACACAAAATGCATATCAAAATACAGTGGTAATAACGTTTAAATTTTGGGTTAAATTTTTTTCCCTCTTGACACTTTATACAACAGCACAGTCTTTATTTCTAGAATATTGATTTATCGATTGTATGAAACACCCTTCGGCTGGTGTTTAATTTACATGAGGAGTCAAACTGTTGTACTATTAGCTGACGTTTTTGTCCTGTCCGAATCTGCCGTGTCAGTAATTTTTATGAACAGTACATTCCTGCAGCAGGCAAGATTATGGCACCTTTTGCTTCCTATAAAACAAGCAGTATAATTAACCCCAGGTTATATTCATCTTAAAATGATGGAAAAACAGTTTGTGTTTGATGTTTATGCTAATGGCATTCTGCGTTCAGTTCAAACAGCAGGGTGTATGATTAGAGTAAATGAATTGACAGCTAAATTAAACGATTTGGTATGTTTTGTGCTCTGAAGGCAGCATGTAAATCCAGTAGCCACTCTCATCTCTGTTTTTTATACCTTTTATATTCTTATTTTATTTATTCTTTTATTTTACCTTTACTTTACAAGGATGTCTCATTGAGATGAAAATCTCCTTTGACCGATTTGCACGTTCTTATCATGTGCCAGCTGGTCATAAACATTTCAGGCAACCTTCAGTTCTATTCAAACAGCATCGAATAAAGCATTAGTTCACAGTGTGACAGTGTAGCGGGAGCTTGGTATACCAGTCCTACCCTGATGAAAGATTTGACTAAATTGCTTTGTAAGTATTGAGTCCACGATAATATTGTGAATATAACAGTTGTAACTGCATTGTTAGTGTGTGAACGCTGCTTTGGTATCATAGCAGGATATTAAATATATTTGAAACGGCATTCTCTGCCTGATAAGAGCAATCAATCATATCACAATTGAAATGAGAACGTATTGCGGTCCGTAACGAGATTGATGATGAACATTCTCATTTAATATTGTTTGTGATTCAGATCCGAATTTGCAATTCACCCTCATTTTATCAGTGACCTCCATACCCATGCTAATGAAGTCTGTGTTGTGACTGTGGCTGCAACGGCGAGTCCTAGAGAACTTTCAGAGTGGGCCAAGATGCTTTTTCTTCATTATATTGGTTTATTCGATTGAGCCCCAAAGCTGGTGGATAGAATGTTCAACACGACCAATTAAACTTGGACCCGAATCTTAGTTTTTGAGTAAAGTTTAGCTGATGGAAGCACACTGTGATCTGCTCGGCTGCTGTTGTACGCACCAGACTTGAAATGCCGCCAGCTGGAAGCTCTTTGTGACCTTGTTCTTGCCTTTTGTGAATGGGTCTGATGGACCCTTGAGGCGCTGACTGATTCACTCTGTCATCCTGATGCTGTGTTCACACCTGTCTCTGGCTGTGTCCTCCAGACAGCTTTATTACCACGTGTCTTGTGTTGCAGAGCTTACAAGGGTAGCGGACATTACTGTACAGCACAGTCATTCCACCATGATGAGACTGAACGCCACTGGAGCCACGTTTGCAGAAGTGATGTTCATCTGAAGCAGTTCATTGACGTTATTTGTAACGTTGACAATAAAAAAAAAATCTGAAAATGAAGAGAAAGTGAACCATTTATCACGTGTGAACACACCACACCACAGGACAGCACACAGTGTGAACAGTGTGAAATTCTTTCTCTGCATTTAACCCATTCACCAAGCGAAGCAGCGGGCAGCCAGGAACACAGCGTCCGGGGAGCAGTGTGTGTGGGGACGGTACCTTGCTCAAGGGTACCTCAGTGGTGCCACTGGCAGTCCTGGGATTCAAACCCACAACCTACTGATCGCAGGGGCAACTCCCTAACCACCGGGCCAACAGATTTGTTTTGTTCACGTTTTCAAAACATGGAGCGAGTTCATGACTTAACCAGAAAAAGCAGCAAAACCTGCTTTTTAACCTGTAGTGTGTTAGCAACATAAAGTAGATCACATACATCTATAGACCAACAAGAGTGCCCCCTGAGGACATACAGTTCATACTGTAAGAGCTGTGTCAGAATGAGCTAATGCTCCCCACACTAAAGCTTAGCATGTTCCATCGCTAGCACTGTTCCCTGGAACCTTCTCAGCCGCATCGGTTCTGTTCATTAGAAGAGTTTAGCAGCTGCTTCAAAAAAACGCTGAACATTCGGCAGATTGTCTTCAAACACATTAGCTTAAAATACACTCGTTCTGTAAACATCTCATACCACCAGTTCATTCTGGACAACGGTTCATACAGTAGCATTCGAAACACTATCCGACTGACTTGTTATGAAGTTAATCTACATATTTATGATGTGTTTTCACCCAAGTCATCTTTATAAAACCAATCATTTCTTGCAGCCCTAATTCAGTTACCTTGGAGTCAGCACAGGCTCTGGATGTCACTAGATGGATTGCTCGATTCTTTAAATGCCCTTGTTATTAGTTATGCTCTGCACACTTCATATGTTGGCAGAAGCACCGTTTATGAGAGGCACCATGATCGCAGGCAGCGCTCTGTTTGTACCGATAAGAATATTTAACCCATTTATATCCATATCTTTAAGGTTCAGTTATCTGTGGTCCATGTTCACTGAGCTTGCCTGAACATGATCTGAAGAATTATTTCAAAATCAAACAGAATGTGGTTAAAAACCTGAGTTTTCATCCCTTTAAAGTTGTCAGATTAAATTCAGTTGTTCAGACCAGAAGTTCAGGCCATGAACCTGCTTGCTGCAACAATGAGCTGAGTGGGGAGGTAGTAGTCTAACTGAAATATGCTATTATATCATTCATGTGTCAATATTCGAATATTAATTTTTAAATTTAAGGCTGTTACATTTTACATTATATGGGCCAAAAGATCTTTGAGAAGTCATTGTTTTACCAGAGCAGAGAGAATCAACTGGACAACCACATTTGTGAGTTTTGGTGATTTGCTGTAAATGTCTTTCACAGTGGAAGGAAAAACATAACAGTGGGTTTTAGTGGAGCATGATGATACGGTGGGTCTTTATAGGCTGATCACTATGAAAATTGATGTGTGAGGAGCTTCAGTCTGCTCTGTTGAAAAGGTTGGAACACCAGATTTAGAAGAAGTCTTGAGTTTTTGGAAGAAAAACTATAGAAAATCTTAAATATATGGAGTAAAACTATGAAAAACAGACATAATTGAAAAGGCTCTTATAGGTGCGGTCGTGGAAAAAACTATAGAAAATGCTAACTGTACTCACTAAAACTATGAAAATTCTCGTAATAAAAAAAAAATCTCTAATAGGTGCCGTCGAGTATAACTGCAAGATAGAATGATGCCGAATTTCATCACTTTAGACCAAACATAGCAAGTTCATTGTTATACTGAACTTAAACACGAATGGGTTAATGAGCCATGAATGTTCTTCCTAGTTACCTCTGTGGTCACTTCCTTGGATTTTAGAGCTGTTCTGCTTTTTTTTTTTTTCCCCGTTTGTGTGCTCAAGCCCATTCACTGACTGCGGTGTCAACAAACACAATTGACTCCAAAAACAATAACAACAAACACCATAATTCACACTGGGCCGGAGCAGCTGATTGCGGAAGCTTTGTTTTTCCGCTAGGAGGTTCGGTGGATTCAGCTATTCATAGCTTTCCGCCGGTGCGGCTGCAGCGCTGCGCTGCAGATCCCCGGGGGAGATGGCCTTGCAATCGGAGAGCGGACCGATGTCTCACTTGGATGCTGTGAGAGAATAACTCAGCCAGGCCATTCCACCAAGGTCACATAGCAAGAGAGAGCTATCACTGAGCTCTTCTGACCTCCTGCGGTCGCACCGACTATTGCCAAGGTTGGGTTTAGGCTTCAGGGGAGGGTCCGTCTAGGGTTGCCACCTCCATCAAGCCTCAACCAGACGTCCTCTTACTCACAGTCTAAATTCCATTAGTCCCGTCCCTAATGCTTTTGTGTGTGCATGTTGTCTTTGACCTTGGACTCTGATTCTCTGCTGGGAAACCTTGATGTGTGAAAGACTGTAAACCAACTGGAGCCGAGCTGAACAGAGCGTGTCAGTCTGTGCGGAGCAAGTTCTGAGGCCAGCGGCTTAATCAAGAGCTAGACGGAGCACAGGGAAGGAGGATAAACCTGTCGAGTGTAATGCCTTCTGTGAAACATAGCCAAGGTTTCATCCACACGCGGCATTTACCGAGCAAAAACACCACCAGCACAGCAGTCGTCTCTCTGTCGTCATGTTCGTTTTCAGAATCGAAGGAGCTGAACGGGTGGGCGGAATCTGAAAGTGTGGCATTCTGTTCAGGGCAGGTCTTGTTGTGTGGGTGGACGTAAAGGACCACGAATGACCAAGGACAAAATAAAATGGTTAAAAAAAAAAAAAAAGTTGTGTGTGGAGTCGTTTGCAGCACCGGAAAGGATTTTTAAAATCCTGTAGTGTGGGCCAGACATAGAAAATCACACAGCTTATCAGTTTGCAGAAATTCTTTATTTATGTAGCATATATATATATATAAAATGTGTGTCTGTATATTATTATAATATAATAAATAAAATATAAATAATAAAGTAATTTATAGTTCATAGACCATTTTCCATCCCCTCTGTGTCCCTTAGAATTAAGGGACACATGTAAAGGCTTTGTTTTTGTGACATCACTAAAAAAAAAAAGTGAATGAGAAATGAAAAGGGCTGTTTCTGCAGCTTTATTTCCATATATGAACTGTATGAAGAGGGTCATGAACAATACATGTTTGCAATCTACATTAAACTCACATAAAATGTGAAATTCAGTTTTGCAATCCCGTTAAATATGGTTAGTATAATATAGTCCAGTTACTGAAGTGTTTTCCATCCCTGCTTGTGTTCCTCCTTCTCCTCTGTTTCCATTAGCGCTGAGGTGCCAGAAGTATTTTGGAGGCTTTGGCGTTTCCCTTGCTGCTGTAGATGGAGATAAATGGGCTGTCGCTGAAGTGTACGGCGTGGTAATAAGTAAAGAAATGATGCTTCTTTCTCCGCCTCGCTTCCTTATCTGTCTGTTTGACTCCAGCCTGGTCCTGGGAAACCAGCCAGAGCTCACAATTTAAAAGCAATGTTTCATTCTCCTCCTTAAAGTCAACCTGAATCAGAAACCGGAGCGCGTTTTTCTTTCTCAGCGTGATTCATTTCTGAAACGGGATATTTGGGCGGGAAATATTTAGTGAAAATGCTTATAATTGTTTCAACATATTTGTTGAAAACTTGATTTTTATATTTGGTTGCTTTATTAAGAGGTGTTTGAAACGAAAAGGCTCGCTTTTAGCGTTTCTTACTCTTAAACGGGAAAAACACAGTAAATCTTTGTGAGAGAGTACCTTGATAAATGTGGATGAGTGTTTTGTGTGAGTCTGTGAATCTGTGAATCTGTGAGTCTGTGAGTCTGAGTCTGAGTCTGAGTCTGAGTCTGAGTCTGAGTCTGAGTCTGAGTCTGAGTCTGAGTCTGAGTCTGAGTCTGCTCATCATCTGACGCCTCACAGCGAGGTAGAGAAATCTATAGCAGCTGAAACACTGTGGAAGGAGCCCGTTGGTGTGGACCTGAGCAGCGGCTGCAGCGTAAATGTACATTTACAGCATTTGGCAGACGCTCTTGTCCAGAGGGGTGTACATCTTTGCTTTGTAGTCTACCAGAAAACACGTTCTCTTACGCTAGTAAACCCAGACTTAAAATAAGAGCTGCTAACAAGCTAAAACTCTACCAGAGATGAAGTTCTTCCAGCAAGGCCTTAGCAGATCACACATTCCATTCCATTCATTTGGTAGATGCTTCTATCCAAAGCGACAATATGAGGAACAAGTAGAGCTTTGACAATAAAACTCTGCTTGACTTGACTTGACTTGAACATTCAGGACGGTGTAAGAACCAAATTACTGGCTTCACTTAAGTATCTGCATCCATCCTTTCACAAATTTTCACAATAAAATTCTCAGAAAATGTTTTACTCTCCCCGTCAGAGAATCGATACTTGCCACTGTACTAATGAGGAGCGGCACATAGAGGATATGTGAAGTTTGTTAGTTAAGTTAATGTATGACATGAACATGTAGTCGTTCTCCTCAGTGCTCAGTGAAGAGGAGGGTCTTCAGTCTCCATTGGAAGACAGTGAGGGTCTCAACAGTTCTAACACTCGGAGGAAGTTCATTCCACTTTTTAGGTGCCAAAGCTGAGAAAAGTCTTGATACAGGTCTTCGGCCTTTGAGAAGAGGAGGGTCAAGTTGGGCTAAACAAACAAAAATAACTGATTATTTGTTTTTCTATAGTGTTTATATCCACCTCTCTGACTGACCACAGTAGTACGTGTACTTTGCGTAGTGTATTTACCACAGAGTATTTCTGGAGAGTTTTATTTGGACTTTTTAGTGTGTGTGCATCAATAAAGGGATCAATAAAGCTTTTGGATTCTCTGTTTGTGAGAACACGAACTATCCAGGAAAGTAAGTTCTGAGTTTGGGGTGAATAGCAGTGTGTTGTCCTGTTTTGACTAATACCTGACTTGAAGGCTAGCATTACTGCTCTGTGCTTGTGGGCCTTTGTGGCTTGATTGTGTGTTTGTTGGGGCTGTTGTTCACGGTTCGATCACCCGTGTCCTGTCTTTGAGTTTAGCGAGTTGGAGTAGGAGGCCGTAATGGAGCCCTAAGTGCTGCCGAAATCGTTTATGTCAAGGAGGAGTTCTCTGGCTGGACTGCTCAGTTATTTGTTTGTCTCTTTTTGACAAAAATTGCTTGAAGGCATGGGGGGGAAGTTCATCAACTTGTCTTTTGAGTAAACTCTAAAGCGGGAGACTGGGCTGAGATGGGGCTGTGACTGTTTTTATTACATGATTGGGAGCTTACTGTCCTCCCAGGCTTTTGTAGAGGGCGGCATTTGGCTGGATCTTTGCAGGCTGCTCTCATATTGGTGGTGGATGCGGTGTATTTCCTGCAATATGAGACGAATCCGCCACAAGCAGCCATTTCAGGCAGCACCAGGGCTGAAAACAGCCGTAGGGAGGACTGATTGTGGATCAGATTCTTCCGTATTCATGGCGGTTGTTGTCACAAAAGCTGATTCACGAACAGCAGTCCTTTTGCTGTTTGTGAAAACAGACCCTGTTGTGTAAAAATTCTGCCCGCTGTGTGAAGTTTTGTTCATTTATAGAGCTTGTGGTAAGTCATACTGTGCCCTAAACCACGTCCTCAGGTCTGTTCCGCCTCAATAAAGAACCGAATCTGGTTTTAGCAGGTTAGTTTTAGGGCTGTATTTACAGAAAGATTTGGGTGACTACTGACTTCTTGTGTTGGCCTTGTAGTTCCAGCTCTAAACTTACTAAGCTAATAAGTGGCTTCCGAGAAAATAGACCCTGTTGTGTAGAAACGCTGCCCACGGCATCAAGTCCTATTAATTTTTAAAGCTCACAGTAAGTCATACCGTGTCCTAAACCACGTCCACAAGTCTGCTTCACCTTAACCAAGGGCTGAATCTGGCTTTAGCAGGTTAAAAGAAGTTTTATGGTTGTATTGCAGAATAGATTTGGGTGACTACTGACTTCTAGTATTAGCAGTGTTACTCTTGTAGCTCCAGCTCTAAACTTAATAAGCTAAATTTGTTCTAAGCTAAAACTGTAATAAGCTAAAACTGTTCGACATCTAGGGTCAGTGGAAAATTGAAAACAAGTGTTTTTTTGCTGGACTGTTTAAATTTTCAGTACTTTCCAGCACAAGTAATTTGCCGAGGACTGTTTCTGCAGGAACTTATGACCTTGTTATCTGCGGCGTGCCTGTCAAGGGGTGCTTCTTTATTTGTGCCCACAGTTCTTTTAATCCCCCTAGAGGCATATTTATGTTAATTTCGCTGTGTTGGAGAATAACAGCGCTTATACTGTATTGATCAGAGTACACAGTCCTCGTATGACACCCAGATCCTGCTTTGAACATCTTCACCTTGAGCGCTGTAACTGAGAAATCTCGTCTTAATTGAAAGCGTCGCCTCGGTACATGATCATCTCATGCTACATTAAGCCACTTGTTCTGCCAGACTCGCAACAATCATCACCAGGCTTAAGTAACTCAGCGCTAATGTAACCAGAGGGCTGCATTGCAGAGCTTTGTTCCTACATCTGAACGTTTGAGTCGTTTGCTTTGATCAGCTCCTTTCCCGAAGTGCGGGGAGGACAAGGGGGATAAATAGACCATTAGCAGTAATGAGAGGTAGCCAGAAAAAACAGGGGCTCGGAGAGAAAGAGAAAAGCAAATGTTGTTGGTTCTCGGGACCTTGTATAATGGATGTGTGTTTTATTCTGCTCCATAAAATGCCGTGCTTGATTGCTGAAAGGTGTTCTTTATTACACTCTGGGACAAAGTTAAAGGGAAGCTGGGCCACTCTATCTGTGTTTTAAAATCATTTGTAGCCATACAGAAGTAAAAGTTATAGTTCTCAGTAATGCTAATTCAACTTTTTATAACGGCTAATGTATCAGCATTAGCAGATACACTATGTGGACAAAAGTATTGGGACACCTGACCATTACTCCAACAGGGACTGTAATGACATTGCATTCAAATACATAGACTTTAATATGTAGTTGGTCCCCGCTTTGCAGCTATAACAGCTTCCAGTCTTCTTTCTGGAAGGCTTTCCACAAGATTTCTGTTTCTTTGGGAATTTGTGCCCATTCATTCTGTAGAGCATTTATGAGGTCAGACACTGATGTTGGACGAGAAGGCCTGGCTCAC
>JBBPCZ010138288.1:0-20984 GCA_037974445.1 Brycinus macrolepidotus | reverse complement strand
AGTGAACAAGAGATTTGTTTTCTTTGAATTATTCAAGTTCTGTAAACACTGCATCATTTCTCTTATTTTGATGTTTTAAAGAACAATATTTTTATTTGGAAATTAGGAGAAATATTTTCAGCAGTTCTTAAAAACTAAAGCAAAGCTGTTCAGTTCAATACTTGTACCTATAAAAGATAAAACCTCAGAAACTGAACATTTTTGCGGTGGTCTCTTATTTTTTTTCCAGAGCTGTAAAAGGAATTCACAACATTAAAGTCCATAAATAAAGCTAATACAGGTAATAAAATGGGATGACGCAGGAAAAAACACTGAACACACTAAGAAAAAAGCAGTATATCAAGGCTAGGAAAGGCAATGAAACAGCTGAAATCCGAAGCAGTTAGAAAGTAATTCTACCTCCTATCTGTGCAAATTCATTTTAGCTGGGTTAGTGCATATTGATGGGCTATAAAAAGGTTTTTGTTACCAAGGTGTCAAACAGGAAACATCTCATAATGGGTCAAAGAAAAGAGCTCTCCTAAGACTTTCACAACCTGATTTTGCAAAACATGTCAAGGGAACTGATTACAGACGTATTTCAAAACTTCTGAACCTTCCAGTAAGCACCATCGGGGCCATTAACCGCAAGTGGAAGGAACATCACTCCACTCTCAACCGACCATGCACCAGTGAGTCAGAAGAACAGCCCGAGAGCCTAGGACCACTCGGAAAGAGCTCCAGAAAAACTCGGAGGCAGCAGGTACAACTGTTACAGCAAAAACAATTTTCATTTCACTCCACCAGCATGGGCTCTATGCATGCTCACCCTACAAGACCTGGTTACTGAAGAAAAGGTATGTTGAAGCTCGTTTGCTACACAAGATTTGGACAAGCCTATAAAATACCTATTTGGAGAAGCCTATGAGGGAATGTAGTCTGGTCAGACGAGACCAGAATTGAACTTTCTGGCTGTGATACTACACACAATGCTTGGTGGAAAACTGGCACTGGAGTTGAAGGCATCATGGTATTTGCAGAGTTCATATAATTGAGAGAATAAAGGAGCACCTAGGGGACTAATTAGTCCTCACACTTACTGCTTGCACTTTTTTTTTTCTATAAAAAAAATAACTCTCTTCACTCTTGTCCAAGTTTTTTTGCTACCTTTGTATTAACCTCTGACTTTTTCTTTTTCTATCCTTTCTGACAGGGTTTGCTAAGCTGTGTAACTTAGCTAGCAGTAACTTGGTTTAAAGCAGATGTTGATTTGAGTCTGGCTCTACAGGGATGAAGAACAGATGTGGACTACTAAAGCACTGATGTGCGTCACTCTGGATAAGAGCGTCTGCTAAATGCCGTAACTGTAACTGTAATAATGAATGGGTCCATGTACCAAAAGATTCTTGAAATGAATCTGATGCCATTCCACTGGGATGATGAAGCTGAGACATGGGGGGACCTTCCAACCGGACAACAAGCCAAAACAAACAGCAAAGAAAACTGTCAGCTAGTTTCAGAGAAAGAACGTCAAGTTCTCAAATCCAAGTGAACGTTTGCGGAAGGAACTAAACATCTGGGTTCCCCCGGAATCTTCAAGATAAGGAAGCATCTTAAAGCCGTTGTTACAAACAAAGGCTTCTCCACTAAGTATTAAATAAATTTCCGTTGTCTAGGCTTTGTTACTGCGTCATTCCACTTTATTACACAGAACTTTATTTAAGTAATGTAATAATTTTTTTATATTTGTGGATCTCTTGAGTTAATACCAATGTCTGGTAAAAAATTTCATGTAAATAGCCTCATTGGAAATATATTTACTGAGAAAAATGTTAATGTGTTCAACACTTATTTCCCTCACTGTATATGCTGGGCATTGTAAGACAAGATAGTCTGCTGAGTTTTTTAGAAACTAAGTAATCGAACACTTGACGGCCTAGTGTTCCATGGCCAGGTGGGCCATTATTTCACTTAAAAATAAGCAGATTAAAAGTCTATCTGTTGCTGTTAACTGATAAAAATGTTCATACATATTCAGTACGTATTTCCTCCACTGTATACAGAACCATACAAAAGTCTTAGACACCTTTTTACTTATAAAAATGCCACATAACATTAGAATATATTCAGTAAAAAGTCACAAGGACTTAATATCTGAGCTGCTTAGAAGAACAGGTTTGGTTAAAGATTTGGTCATCAGTTTCCGCAGCTGTTATATAAGAAACAGTTCAATTCCATCCATCTTTATTTTTGTGGATTTCTTGACTTAATACCATACACAGTGATGAAAATTTCATGTGAATTGCCTGAACTGAAAAAAACTGTTAATATATCCAGTACTTATTTCCTCCACTGTATCCACTTTATTCTTTATATTTGTGGATCTCTTGAGTTAAAACCAGTGTCTGGTATAAACATTTCATGTAAATAGCCTCATTGGAAATATATTTACTGAAATAAATCGTGTTCAACACTTATTTCCCTCACCGTATATGCAGGGCAATGTAAGACAAGACAGTCTGCTGAGTTTTTGAGTTTCCTCAGCTGTAACAAGTTTCCCAAGTTCCCAAGAAGGACTTAATGTCTGGTTAGAAGAACAGGTTTGGTCATCAATTTCCCCAGCTGTTAAATGAATTTGTCCAGTTCCTCCCCAAGCAGATAAACACTCACTGAACTGATTAATATCATTTTTTTGTCACTGTCACTATCTTTCATGACAAAGTGCCTGAACGTGAACTTGAACTTGATCCTTCTGCAGAAATGGTGACATGGTTTCTGACTCACGGGTGGTGTGCTCTGCCTGTTCCTTCCTTCTTTCCAGCTCCTTCTCCTTCTCCTTCTCCTTCTTCTCGTGCTCGTGCTCGTGCTCCTCTTTGTCCCTCTGTGGTTCTGATCCCACCTTCACCTTCAGGAGCGCGGGGCGCGTCCGCGCCAGCGCCGAGGAGACGGAGCCCATGCGGGGGGCTCAGAGCGCAGCGCCCGGCTCCATCACCAACGGCACCAACACGCACTGCCGTCTTACTGGATCACCTGAGCTCTGCCGGTGCTTTTTCCAGCTTTCCCCGGGACGGTTGCAGCCCCCAGTGGGATTTGGGTGGGGGTGGGGGCCGGAAGCACGACGTAAACAAGAGTGTTTGAGACTCTCTGAACCCAAACAAGACTATATAAATCAGCTCTGGGCACCTATACCTCTAATTAAGGGTACTTAACTCTAAAAAAGGTATCTATAAATGTAAGAAATTACATTTACATTCATCTCTCTGCCATTCCAACACAGTTAGGAAGTATTGCAAAAGGTGCTTTATGCTTCTAGACCTTTGTAGGACCCCAAATATGCTTTTTGCTTCTAAATCTTTGTAGGACCCCCAAAGATGCTTTATACTGCTTGATCTTTGCAGGACCCCCAAAAATGCTTTATACTTCTAGGCCTCTGTAGGACCCCCAAAGATGCTTTATACTTCGAGACCTTTGTAGGACCCCCAGAGATGTTTTATACTTCTAGACTTTTGTAGGACCCCAAAGATGTTTTATACTTCTAGACCTTTGTAGGACCCCATGCTTCTATACGAGGTTTGTGCTGTTCTACAAGTTATGGTAAGGGCAGCTGCACTTAAAGTGACTTCAAAAAGGGGAGGTGCTGACATTCTATAAATTAGATGTATAGATGTTTGTGGAACATATATCCCCAGATAAGGAGTTGTTTTTTACTGTGTGGACTACAGTAACGACTGTATGAGTCCAACTTTGCTAGATCCTGCAGACTGCAGACTCGTAACCAACAGAGAGCGTTCAGTGTTTCCTCTCCTATCTTTCATTTGGGTCAAGATTATTTTTCCATAACAAGAGTCATTCTATTTCAATTAAATTACTGATCAGTTCCTATTCATTTTTGAAAACACTTTATTGATGCCATTTCCCCCTAAAACAAACATTATACTCTAACCGATACCCAAATCCAAAATATTATGGATTTCCTACATCATTTATATGGTTATACAAATTCAATTAATAATCCAAGTTCACTTTAAAACTCAAATGAGCTCTTCACCTCCAACCTCATGTGCATCTTGTGGACTCAACCAGCATGTCATTTCTAATAGAAAACAATGGGCAGCTGATTCAGCACTAGCCTCTATGCCAGGTGTGTTTAGAGGTGGTACACGACCACGCAGGTGTGGCAGGTAAAGATTAAGTTGAAAAACACTGGAGTTTTCCTTTATGTCATCAGTTTCACGCATGTAAGATATTAGCTACCTTTGAAAGAGAATGAAAGAGAACACATCAATCTCTCCGTTCTGCACAAACTTTATTGGTGCAAGTGGTTGCTGACAATATTCTGTTGGCTCACAAAAAAAAAAAAAAACTCACAAAAGCAGGTCCAGTCTGAACTAAGTAAACACTGAACAGGTTTTCACAGTGGTCCACTATTGCTATTGCTGTCCACTACTGTAACTTCAATATCTAGGTAGTGGATCTAAGTCTCCTGTGTGGCGGGAAAGGCACTGAGAAGCAGTTGTGTATGTTCTTCGGGTAGCATTTGCTTCTGTCGGTCTATAGGGAGCGGGATGCTGTTGCTGGGTTGCTGGGCAAGTCTGACCGAGGTGTGAGGTCTAGTGGGGCCAATTGCTGGTCACTCCAGATCTTCATGGTTCTGGGTGGACTCATTAATCACCTGTAAACAAGTACAGCCAACAAGTAGAGCACAACAGAGGACTATGAGGATGGTAGAGAGGCCAAAAGGGAAGGTCAACAACTTAACCCTTTAATGCTGGGACAGAAGGTGCTGTTGTATTTATTTTGACTCATAAACAGTACAATCTAACGAAGCTGAAGATGCACAGATTTTATGACAAACTACCATTTTGAGCAAGCAAACATATGAACAGGAATATACGCTGATGTCTAGGATTATTTGTATGTTGGCACAACATACTGGAGTTGAAAATGAATAATGAATATGAATAATGAGCTCCAACTGTAGACTTCAGCTTTAATTTGAGGGTGTCCCAATAGGATGAACATCATAGGACCTACAACCAGTTTCATACATTCTCATGTTTAGGGCATCAGAAGTAATTATGAAAGAGTAACAATCATAAATTATATTGTCATTTTTAATAACTGGTTGTAAATTCAAGTCAGTGTCAAGTGAATAGTCTGGAACCCACAGTCAGAAAGTGAAATTAATGCCCGATTGGACTGAGGTCAGGTGACTGGCCTGACAACTGCAGAAAGTCTCTGTCTTGAAAATTTTGGGGTTGCTTTCAGGTCATTGTGAACCTGCACTATAAAGCACTGCCCAATGGATTTGGAGGCATTTGGCTGAATCTGAGCAGATAATGTAGCTCCATGCACTTCAGAATTCATTCTGCTGCTCTTGTCGGCAGTCAAATCATCAATGGAACCAGTTCCACTGGCAGCCATACATGCCCACACCCTAACACTGCCTCCACTGCGTGACGGATGAGGTCGTATATTTTGCATCATGAGCAGTTCCTTTCTTTTTCCATGCTCTCCTGTTCTCATTATTTTGGTGCAAGCTGATCTTTGTCTCTTCTATCCATGAGATGTTCCAGAGCTGTGCAGACAGATGTCTTGCATCAAACCCTAATACAACCTTCTCATTAAGCAATTTCCTGCAGGGTCAATAAAGTTTTCTGATTCTGATTCATTTCTGAGGCTTAACAAGGGTTCACATCTAGTGGTAAACCTTCTGTATTTATGAAGTCTCCTCTTAACCGTTGTCTTTGATGGGTTTGTTTGGATTTTTCAGCCAAATTATGGCTTCCTTCACTGGCAGTGACAGGTCTATGGATTTTATATAGATAGTTAACAGCAACAGATTCCGAGTGCAATGGCCATACTTGACATTTAATCTGTTTATTTTTAAGTGAAACAATGACACACCTGGCCATGGAACAGCTGAGCCGTCAAGTGTTCAGTTACCTTTTAGTCCCTAAAAACTCTTTGTCTTACAATGCCCTGCACATACAGTGAGGGAAATAAGGGTTGAACGCGTCAATTTTTTTTCAGTATATGTATTTCCAATGAGGCTTTTCACATGAAATTTTCACCAGACATTGGTATTAAATCTACAAATATAAAGAATTAAATAAAGTTATGGGTAATAGTGTGGAATGACAAGAAAAAAGGTATTGAACACACTAAGAAAAGCCAGGAACCAGCTAAAATATGTAAGTAGTTAGAAAGTAATTCCACCTCCTGTCTGTGCAAATTAATAGCTGGGTTAGTACATACTGGTGGGCTATAAAAACGTTGTCACACAAGAAACACGTCTAACTTTGCTGAATTACATATTAAACATTTAAGTATCCAATTATCCAATTATTTATTTAATTCATCTTACTATGAATTTTATTATTATTCATCTCAAGACTTCAATAACTACTATAAATTGTTCAGTATCTACTATGAGACTAGTATGTGAGTTATGTTGTAATGAGAGTCAGAAATGTCGGTGTAGAACTCTTTCAAAGCTGTTAAATGTTATTTGCCAATGGAAGGTTATGGTATAATACATGTATGGCAAAATAGTCGGCCATGTCTTCATTATCATGTGTTTTGTGTTTGAAAAGTTATACTCTAGTTTAGAAACCCACCTGGCCATCTCTAGTCTCAATGGTCTTGATGAGCACCTTCTTTGTTGGTGTGCTTTCAGCTGTTCCTCTGGACTCCAGCATGGATTCTTTGAAAAACGTTGATCCACAAATTGTTATCAGTGGTATTTATCCATACAATAACCTCCTAAATGTCTTATTAAACAAATGTAAACACAAAGTGGTAAAATTACATACCTCTCAGATTAAAGTTTGAGAAATTTGGCAAGGGTGTTGAGATTCTAAAGAGAGAGAATGATATAGTTATTTTATACATTTCTAAAAACAAAGGCACCAAACATTTTACAATACTAGAACCACTTTTGGTTCCCAAAAGAATCTGTCACATTAGATTGTTCTGAAAAGACCCATTTTGGAGTTGTGTAAGTGTGTATACGTTTGTTTGTATGAATCTGTTATGTGGTTATCTGTATGTATGGAATTATGGAATTTAGAACCTCCTGACATGCATTTCCACGCTTAACTCTGGAATTTACATCCTCTCCCATCATACAGCCCTGTGTCTTCAGCACACTGAGGGGAGAACAGTGGCCAAGCTTCTGGAGGGAGGCTTGAATTCACACCACTACATGAGCATTCATGAATAGAATGGCAGAAATAAACACTACGCAACTTAGCTACAGAAGCAGCATCGTCTACAACCAACTTCTGAGGTTAAGATCACATTTACCAGAGGAAAATGTTTCATTACTCCCACCAACTGGGAACCACAATGGAACTTTTCATGCTAGTGCGTAAGGGAAATAGGAGGAAAAATCTCATGCAATAAACTCATGCATCCACGAGCATATAAAAGGAAACCCAAGAGGAAACCAAAGCAGCATGCTGAGATTTCTTTGTTTACTTGACTGACCTAATCAGCCGAATAGCGATGATTACACAGTGTAAGCTACTAAATACCTCAGTGTAATGAGTATTTGAAATATTACTGGGTGAAATGTGCAATTTGTCTTGGTGCATTATTGCTGTTTCTGGTGCATTATTAGTGTTTTTTGTCAATGCCTGCTGCTACCAAACAACTGAGGACAATCCTATGTATCTGTATATATATCTGTGTTCATATATATATATTCATATATATATATATATATTTGTTCTGTCCACTTTCTGCCGTAACAATGCAAAGTTCCCACTGTGGGACTAATAAAGGTTTATCTTATCTTTTCTTATCTTATCTTATCTTATCCTATAACATTAAGTCAGAACTAAACACAATAACGCCAAAATACAGTCTTACTTTCAGACAAATGTTCATTCGTTAGCACACAGCAGTCAGTGTGGCTTGCAGGGCCAAGCAGAAATCTTCAGATCCGTCGAATGGGAGCGTCACCGAAGTGAGTCTTCTGAAGTGTGCAGTTCGTGGCTCGATCAACCTTGAGGATCGATTCGTGGTTCTTTCCCTGGGAGGTTTGTTGGACTCATTTCGCAGATGTCCAGTCGTCCACAAAACCCTGAAATCAGCTGTTCGGCTTACAGCTGAATTACTTTGGCTAGCTAAAAATAATAAATGTTTTTGGTTGGTGGAATTTTAATCGTGTCATACAGGGCCCGAGTACAAAGGAAAGACCTTGGTTCTTCAACGGGTAAGGGCTGCAGGCACCTTGTCTCTCTTTGTGAACTCACCGTGTTAGAGAGCCGAGAGCAACAGCTTGCAGAGACTTTAAAAAGTTTCACTTGGTGTGACATACAACCTTTATGTATGTAGTGTCCGGTTGCTGTAACTGCTTCAGTGTAGTCACAAGAGGGAACCCCTACCTGTGGAGGTGCGGTACTCACAAAGCCATGCAACCACAGATTACATGATTCTTACATTTTTGTCTAAGATAATAACAGCTCTTTGCTTTTCAAGAACTGGTGCATTTATTTCAGGTCCGAGATTTTCACCTACCTGCTCTCCTCTCCTTCCAGCAACTTCCTGTAGGTGGCGATCTCGATGTCCAGGGCCATCTTGACATTGAGAAGGTCCTGGTACTCCCGAAGGTGGCGGGCCATTTCCTCCTTCATGTTGCGGATGTCCTCCTCCAGACGGGCAATGGTGTCCTGGTAACCTGAGGACTCCATGGCAAAGTTCTCCTCCATCTCCCTCATCTGACGCTCAAGAGACTCGTTCTATAAATATGGGGTGGGTGGGTTAGTAGGAGAGTTGTCTTAATATTGCAAATATAATTCTAAAACTTAATCCTGGGATTCAAATGCACTGGTTTTGCCTTCTCTACCACATCTGATTTGACTCATCACAAAACAGCAAGCCCAAACAAGCTGAGTGAATAAGAGTAGAGAAAATACTTGGGCTGAGTTGTATAGCATGTCCGTTTACAGTATTGTGTAAATGTCACAAAACACCCTTTCATTTATTTAATTTCAAGCCAAAACAGCCAAGTTATTACAAGTTATTCAGTGAAGCAGAAAACTTCTATGTTTAACAGAAATTAACGCAGAAGCACTTGATGTTCTTTTTCTTTTACTCCAGCTTCCACTCTTTTCAGGAGACTTGCTTTCAGTTTTTCGGCAGAAACTGGCAGGAATATTTTTCCTGCTTCTTGTTAATAGCTTCAAAGCTCTTACCAGTCCATAAAACCTTCCTCCATATCTCAGAGGTCCAGTTTAGGTGTTCTAGTCCAAATTTACTTCTGTTTTGTTTTTTCATTTTAAGCAATAGCTTTTTGAACAGCTTTTAGAGTGTTGAGTTGAATCTTCTCACAGTAAAGAGTTAGACAGAACTCCTTTAGATTTTTAGATCTAAAGCAAGAATGGAGCTTGATTTTCTTATATTTCTGAAAGATGAACAATTTAGGCATTGTCTGTCTGATGGGCACAGTGTTGGTGGTCTTGCACGGTTGTTAGGAGTCCCATTTTCTAACACTCTCTAAAGACCCTTTAATCATAATCATGCAAGGCAACTGAGATGTGTTTGTGAAGCTGCATGTCTGTATGTTGGTGTGTTTGAAGGTGAACATAACATCCGTCAGAAGTTTCGGGAGACACAGCTGTAACTGGTTGGCAGTAGAGCGGACAACTTAAATACTGACAGATTACACTCAGTGTTGGAGGCTTTTATATGATTTCCTGATTAATGTACAGTACTGTACATAAGAAAATTATATTAAAAAAGCTATTCATCTGGGCACTAAGCACTCAGGTATAAACAAAATATATAGAAACATTAACATTAAAATACATACAAATACTATTAATACTTGTAGTGATTTTCTGTATGTGAATGTGTTTGCTTTGCATTTTTAATCATCTCCTTTTGGCAGTCCAAATCTATTAACAGTTATTTTCCAACTCCTGGTTTGGCTAATAATTACTTTGCTAAATCTATGTCTAATCTGGATATGACAGATCACACCAGCGTTAATTAATCTATGAGGTGAAGCTTTGAAACTTTTTTATATCAACTACGTTGTTAAAATAAGAAATTCTTACATAGTGATTTTTACAAGACAAATGATTTTAAAGTTCGTTTAGATGCCCCTCGCACAGTACTATACTTTGACTTTTCCTGATTCTAAAAATGAACTAACTTATACTTACTGTCTGCCTTGACTGGAGCTTGAATAAATGAAAGAACTGTATCCGATTTTTTTTGTTCTACTATATGTCCAAAGGCATAAGGACGAAAAAAAAAAATCACAAAAGCATGAATATTAGTGTATTCTAAAAATCTTCACATGCAATTTCTCAAGCCACAGAGTGTGTTTGCCATGCAGCAGCAAGAGAACAAAATTATTTCGCTCGATGAACATTATCATGTTCTGAAAATTTTTAAGTGCTGATTTCAGGAGCACTGAATTTGTGTGAAAATAGTAATCGTGGGATTCCTGTGCGTTTTCCATGCCATGTGCAATATACTTACTGTCCCCTTGAGGGCGTCCACGTCACAGGTCAGAACCTGCACCTGCCGGCGGTACTCATTGGCCTCCTGCTTGGCTGCCCGAAGACTCTCATTATTCCTGCTGGCAGCCTCAGTCAAATCTGCAAACTGCCAATCCACAGAGAATACAGAGCAATTCACGCCACGGCATTCACAGCTAATGAGCTGAAGTGAGACAGACAGCTGAGAAGCACGGAACGGAAGGTGTAATGTAACGGAGAACACAGGGAGTGTGAGACAGAAAGGAATGAATTCATGAAAAGGATAAAAGAAAAAATATTTTAAAATTGACTTGCACATACTGAAAATATATCAAAGACACAAGATGTGTGACTCGGTGAACCTTAACCAAATTGTTGATGTCATAAGAAAATCGCTAAACTAAAACACAAAAAATGAGAAATGTTCTTAATGTACAGAAACACACCAAGCTTTTACACCAACAAGTTTTGGACCTTTTCTACTAGGAATTGTTTACACCACATTAAGGTTGGTTGGTGCCAAAAAACAAAACAAAAAAAAAACCAAGGTTTTCATATGACAGCTTTACCATTCGAATTCTGTTAAAAGTTTGCTACTGCTTAAAACTATGCAGCCTGATCAGAGGTATGTAAGCGTTTCAGACCACATGGTGATTGACAGTGATGCAGACGCAACGTAAACGACCCCACAGGCAGCGCTCCAGTGAATACTTGGCCACGGCCTAGGCAAAAGGAAAAGCCTGTATGTCTGAATCTCCAAAACAATGAAGACCTTCTACCCCAGGATGTGGTTTGTCTGTATGGTTCTCCCAGCGATGTGGTCTCTGACAGGGGTCCACAGTTCACCTTGAGCTTCTGGAAGGCCTCCTGAAAGTGAAAGTGAAAAGTTCTGCTATCTGATTGGAGATATTTGTCATCCAGCTTCCATCCACCGTCTAGCAGGCAGATGGAGCTGATTAACCAGGACCTTCAGAGGATGTTGTTGTACCTGGCCTCCACCAATCCTTCCCTCTGGTCACGTAAGTTAGTGTGGATCAAGTATCTCACCAGGTTCCAGTTGGTACCACTGGTTAGTGTCTCTCTGCCTCCATGGTTCTTTGCTGGCCAATGTGTTCACATCGTAAAATGAATTCTGGATTCAAAATGAAGGAAATGAGTTCAGTACCTAGTAAAAGAACAGTGCTGGGTCCCTCCCTGGGACATCTTAGTCCGGGACCTTATCCAGGACTTCATTCAATGGTGTTCATCCATGGGCCAGCGAATGTCTAGAGCCAGTCACTGGAAAGCATCCTGTTGCATTCTGCTGCCGGTGGAGGGCACAATGACCTCTCTTTTGTTTTCTCTTTCTCTTTTTAGGTCACTCTTCCTTCTTCCATTCTGGAACGCGAGGTTAGGGTCATCATTAACTGCACCTGTTTCACTGCTGCTTCTGTTTTTCCCTAGCCTTTATAACCAACTCACACTTTCATTCTGTGCTCACTCACGAGTCAAGATTGACTAATTTAAGTCTGTGTTTCTTCTAAGCTTCTTTATGAGTACCCTTTTCAACCTGGGTCTTACTCATCATTTTTCCTCCCTTTTCCATCATTCGATTTATCCATTCTGACAGTCTGTACTTTCTTTTGGCTGTTTTCAATTTTATTCTTTCAATTTTCAGTCAGTTCAGGCTCTTTTGGTTTGCTATTTTCTTTTGTTTGGTTTTTTAGGTTAGTATTTAGTAGATAAACACTCCCTTGATTCATTTTCCTGCGGGCCGGCCTTTGGTGGTGAGCCTGATTAAACAAGCCTCTTGTCCTGAAAGCGTCAGGTGTTTGAGGTCCATGCAGCCAGTGCTCCAGCAGGATGTTGCAATGTTAACACTGTTAAAGTTTTAAAAGCATCATGTACTCCATTCCTTAAACTCCACATGTGGAAAGTAATTTGGAAAACAGCCTTTGAATTATTTTTATGATGAAAAACTTTAAGATGCAAAGCACATTAGAACATAATATCCTAACCCATTCATGTTGAAGTTATAAGGAGTGTTTCAGTCTGGACTTCTTTCTGAATGAAAAATCGGGGCAGGCGATCGCAATGGAGATTATTTACCTATATCAGTCTTTAAGGCCCATATAAAAACAATGTGTTTAATCCTAGAGGATAAACAAAGGTTGGAAAGTGGCCATGCAGAAATAAATTATGACTGATTTTGTTACATAAACCCACACACACACACACACACACACACATAGAAAGTGGACCTCATGAGAAATCAGCAGAGGCGGAAGCAGGTAGTCATGAGCAGTAATGAGATTAAAGAGCCAAGCTTAAGTGCCTTAAGTGTATTTCCACTCTGTTGTTGCTCATCACATGTACTCGCCCCTTTGTGTTACAGAAACTCAGACAAGGCCTCCAGGCATGTGACTATTGGTAGTGTTACTTAACCCAGGTTTGAAATCAGCATTTTCCTACCTGTCAACTGGAGCCAATGTGTATGAGAGAGAGAGAGGGAGAGGGAGGGAGAGAGGGAGGGAGAGAGAGAGAGAGAGAGAGAGACGAGGGCTGGCCAGAAGAAGTGTTGTTTGCAGAGAAAGCTGAAATTTCCATCGTGGTTGCAAGATTGCTGCAGAGATTAAACAAACCACCGGCCTACAGAAACATGTGCTATGTGGTCAGCACCTTAGACTTGTACAACTCCTCGGACTCCTGAATGTTCTTGGTGGCCAGGTTCTCATACTGCAGCCGGACATCTCTGAGAGCGGCAGTCAGGTCAGGTTTAACTATATCCAGATCCACCTGGGCCTGCTGCTGCTGGATCTGAGCCTGCAGCTCTGCCATTTCCTGAAGAGAAAGAAAGAGCGGGAGACAGAGTGGAGAGGACCCAATAACCTATTTTAAAAGTCTAAAGCTACAAACGAGCCCATCTGTGAGCAAATTTGCCAGCCGTCCTTTACTTAATTCATCACTGGTCAGCTTCTGACTACAGGGCCACTGCTGAGCAAATATTATGTGGAGGTGGAACATTTTCAGAACAGCGGTGACACTGATTTATGGTAGTGAATGTAGAGCTGGTTTAAGTGTATCAGACACAGTGGTGTTGCTGGGATTTATACAGATGTCAGTGCCATTCTGTTGAGAGTGGTCCATCACTCTAAAAATGCAGCCAGAAACAGACCAGCGGTGAAGGGCTAGAGGATGACTAACGCATGCTGTACATCAACACAAGGGCTACACTTTCAATAAAGTGGCCAGTGAGAGTGTGTTGTTTGTACTTGTCCGGAATCATTTTTCCATGCAGAAATGTGGCAAATGGAAGGAACAGTGAAGTGGATACATAGTAAGTGAACATGCTTTCTGTGTGAGACTATTTCATAGCCCAGGTGTTATTCAGCTGTGAGAGTGCAGAAACTTCTGAGAGCAGAAAAAAGAGAAATAGACCAGGGTGAAGTAGTAAAGCTCTTCAGACCTCCTCATGAAGCTTCTTCAAGAAAGCAATCTCATCCTGCAGAGACTCCACTTTCCGCTCCAGATCCACCCGGGCAAGTGCAGCATTGTCCACATCCTGTAAAAAAAAAATCATACTTATCGTCGCTTGTAAGAAAATCTCATCTAATGCAAAAACCATGGTAACACGTTCTTAAAAAATGGTTCATGTGAGTTAAACTTTATAACATTTTTCCAAAATTTCCATTCATTCAGCACGAAATGTTCACACAGTAAACAGCACCTTATTCCCCACACTAATAGCCCCTCTTGCTTAGTCTGGGTTCCCATCTCTCACAATATCATATTCAGTCTAGGCTGAGCTCCTTTACAAAAGACAGCTGCTGTTTTTTTTTTTACAGAGCACACACACATAAAGACATCCACAATCTCTACGCACAACATCGCAACAACAGTTTGCTTTGTCAGGGCACGGAGGAATCAGCAGCGAAACAGCTTTGCCCAGTTTTAATACCACAGACAAAGCCAGCTATTCAGGCCAGTGGCCCTGCAGCAGACAGCCAAGCATGGCCTGCCCTGAAGATATGGCCACACTGGAGCCTGAGCTTGAAGTTTTTGGACAGAACCCGAATGACGTGCAAGAACATTCTGCCTGACTCTGCCTCACAGCCTCACGCTTTAAATTCTAGACACTGGAATATAACCTGACAAAAAATCTCCCAATCCAAATGTAGCCAAAAAAATCCGCCCCAACTTGACTACAACCTGACAAAAGTTGATCTGAAATAAACTTTGATTTGACAATATTCTCAGCCACCCTGACTATAACCTCACTATAACCTACACCAGCGGTAGCCAACACAATTCTGTCCCAACTAGACTATAATTTGATCATTTGATTGTGACCTGACACAATACTCTCCCTACCCACCTATAACCTGATAAAATTCTGTTTTAACCCGACTATAGTCTGAGAAAACTCTGTTTCGACTCGAAAGTAGTTTGAAAAAATTCTGTCCCAATCTGTTCCGTGGCAAAATTCTTAATTCTCTCTGAATCCATTTGAAGCCAACAAAATTATGTCTCAACTATAATCTGATAAAGTTTTGCTTGACTCCACCTCTAACAGTAAAATTCTCTCTAAGTGTGTCTATAATTTGACAAAATTCTGTTTCAACCCAGCTGTAGCCTGTACATTTCTTTCTGAACTCAACCATAACTCAACAAAACTTTAAAATCAAATTTTATCTGAACACAAATACAGTTGACAAAATTTTATCTGAACTTGACTGTTTCTCGACAAAATTCTATTAGAAGTCGACTGCAACAAATCCTAACAAAAAGACCTGGGCCAAATATTTCAAGCTCTAAGCTCCACTGCTCCTTCAGCCCCTTCTGCACATTTATTCATCATCATCCCTCCAGTTCTACGAGGCCTGCAGCCCAAAGACATTTCATAAACAAATTGCACTATGCAAGCACTGGGGTGGAATCTGTTCTCCTTAAAAAGTGTAAGTCTACAATGGATATCACACAGCACACAATGTGAACAGTGTGAAATTCTTTCTCTGTATTTAACCCATTTAACCCACTCACCAAGTGAAGCAGCAGGCAGCCAGGAACACAGCCCCCTTGCTCAAGGGTACCTCAGTGGTGCCACTGACAGTCCTGGCATTCGAACCCACGACCCTCCGATCACAGGGGCAAATCCCTACCAGGCTGAGAATTACTAAAACTCAAAATTAACACCATTTTTCCTTTGTCTCCAGAGACAAAGGATCACATTCCACACATTCCTTCTGCACCACCTTTACCATTCAAACTCACGCCATTTTTCCCTCCGTTTCACATGAAAACAGGAATGAAAATCTCTCTCTCACACAGAAGCATGCCAGAACACCTAACCCCTCACTCTCTGTCAACATATTTCAAAACTCAAATTGTTAATGTTACCTTCTAGAAACGAAAGACTGTGATAATTATGATTTGAATATACTGATGAGACTGATAAATTAATGAGACTGATTTATATAATTAATGAGGGCAGATCCCACATATTTTGGTGCCACCAAATATTCTGAAATCACATTGCATCTAATCATAGCTTCCTCTAATTTTCCTGAATGGCAGAGGCATTATAACAATAGTGCTGTTGTCTTGTAATTTAATTACTTCAACAGTAATTTTATTAGTCCGAGCATGTGATATCTAACCCAGTTTTCCTGCTTTGCAGAGGCATTATAACAATCGTTATAATTATGTTAATTGGTCATTTAAAAAATTACTTCCACTGTAATTTTATCTTGAGATCGCAATGCATACAGCTATACCTGTAGAGGCATATGAATATTTGTTATTCAGTGCCGCTGGACTGTCATAAGTAACTTTGTTAATAATACAGCATTGCTGCTCGCAGTGTCTTGCCTTACTTGTATATTGTTACTACTGTATGGTCCCAGAGACCATAACACATTTTCTCCTGCGACACCATGCTCTCCTAAATTTAATTTTGTTATTTAGGTAGCTGTCCTCTACTCTGCCTAATTTTATGTCTAAGCTTGTTAGCTACACAGTAGCTGTTTTTATATTTAGTGTTATGACAGGTAATCGTGTTGTCTCTTTTCTAGCTAGCCAAGAGGCAAGCTAGACTAACAATAGCTTCTGCAATCACAATGCTACAACAGCTTTGACTGATCATGTTCTTCAAATGCTGAAAACCTGTAGAGAAGTGGAACAGCCTCATGCTGGAAAAAGCACAAACATTCATAGCTCAAACAAGCTTTAAAAAGACTCCCTTATGGAAACTCATACTGTTGAAGAAACAGTTATGAGAATGTTCTTGCTGTATCAGCAGCCAGTCAGATTACAAGAAGAAGGACTGCATAATGAGAATAGACTTCTCAACAAAAAGGAAGCTAAGCTCTCTTCTGGGGTTGAAAGCCTCTGACAAACCTCAAACTGACCACTCATGCCTTAAATAATGTTCTCACTGGCTTAGCAGAAACTACCCCCCTCCAGGAGGAAAGCGAACTTGCCCGTGTTAGAGCAGAACATTTTCTTGCTGTTAGGTCTGGCACCTGTAGTACTAGAACTCAGACTAGCTCACCTCTTTCTAGCTATCACCCTAGGAAAGCGTTATACCTGCCCCACAGTCCTCTAAGGACCAAGCTCAAGCCTCCATTCATAAAGTCAGGTCAGGTGTCACTAACTCCTCATTTAAGCATCCTTATGATGCCTTATGATGCCAGCTTCTGATGTTGAAACTGAAATCTCCAGTAATAATTACTTTTCAAAAGTAGATTCCTCTCCTGCATATTATACCACTGATTGTGTTTCCTCAACCCATCAGGAATATAAGTGTGAAATTATCCTGTTCTCATCTTTGTGTTCTCCTTATCAGATGCATGATGTCCAGAACAGGGATCCCAGTAGATTAAGCAGCTCGAAGTTCATACCTTCATAGAATCACAGCCTTTTTCCATCAATAGATACTCTAAGCTATGTAAAGCTCTAGCTGAGGAGTACTTTCCCTTCACTGATGAAACATCAGCCACCATTTCCGCCATTCAAATCAATCACAGGCATACTGAACACCCTAGAGATTATTTTAATTGCTTACAGCAATCAATTTTTCAGGGAAGAAATGGACCAGGTCTTAGAAAAGACCAAGCCTTTGAGTCCCTCTTCTTACACAACCTCCATCCCTGTGTGAGATCATGTGTCACAGTCTTGGTGCATCGAGGTAATCTTTCTATACAAGACATTAAAAAGTCCACACAGGTGGCTTGGGAAACTGTTGTATGGACCATAAAGGCTGAAGAAGACTTGGGAGTTCTCAAACGGTAAGGTCCTTCTCATGCCGTTCCACAGCCTCATGGCTTGAACACACCACTTTTAGAGTCCCCTTCTGAGGGCACCCCTCACTGCTCTTCGGGTCGCAGAGACTGAGCAAGGAAGTTTAAAGGACAGGCAGAACCAGCCAAAGTGGGGTAGCCATAATTATAGAAAGGTAGGTGACCAATATTCCCAGTCAGATAGGAAGGAAAGACATAAATGCAGCCATAGGACAGAACTAAGACCCCAAAGAAATGGTCTCTTGTTACCCAACTCGCCGAATCCCGAAATGTACTGAGAGTCAGTTAGCAAATGTCCAGCCCGAGCAAGAGGGGGGATAAAACTAACAAATCTATGAGCACAATCAGTTTTGTGTAACATATCAGCCTGCAAGCATGTAGTTAGTTTTTCATTTCTCATGAACCTTTTCAAATGAAGATGTTCCTGGCATTATCTTCCAACCAATTTCAGAGATACAAATTTCAAAGAAACAATTTCAAAGATACAATAGATTCTCTTCAAAGGGGGGTGGATCTGGAATTACTTTCCAAACTTCATTACCACTTTCATCCCTTCTCTCATAAACTTCTATCGTTATCTTCTTTTGTTGCCAGCACAGCAATTGTAAGGGTAATTGGTAGATCGCTACAAGACAAATTGTTAACAGGCTTCCAGCACTGTCTAGCAAATTCTTATACTCCTTTACGATTTCAGTATCAAAATATATATATATAAGTGCATACAGAATGTATATATAAATGCAGGATCGCACACTGCTCCCACCATTACGCAAACATAATTAGCAGGTTCGGCATAACTACAACCCTCTTTTGACAAATCTTGGGTTTTTTCTAGTATAAAACATTTTCTCAGGAATTTCTAAAACAAAGATTTTGATTCATTTTTCCATAAGCTCAAGTTCACACTTAGTTATAGGAGCCTTAATCACTTAATTACAAAGTGTGCTGGTCTATCTATGTAAAATCTAATTTGTTAGGTCCTACAAAGGATTAATTTATTACAGGACATTAATCAACAATTCTTAGAGTGGTGTGCCTTGAACAGGAACACCGCTCACATAGTCTAAACCAGACTAGCTTCTACCCTAAACTTCAGAAACTCTCACTCAGGAAGCCACTCAGTTCTCAGGAAACCACAAAAGTTCACCTGTTGATTATATGGGTATCACCTTGACATGTGTCAGGTGCATCTAGACAAAGCAATTTTTACCTTTTATTAACCATCCTCTGTTCTCTAGGCTTGATATGTTTCCTCCTTTCCATCAAGAGCCATCTAATCTCTCCAGGTTGGATAGAAAACTATGTGATTCTGAAACAATTCTTAAAGCAGTGCTTAAGGGCCTTAAATAAATGTAAGTGTGTCATAACATGTTAGCCTGACTATGTAAAAACAGTTACCTGAAAAGAACTGCCCAGATGTTTGCTATGAGTTGCCCAGATGTGTTTTTCAGGTTACCAAAGTGCAGAGACAGCACTGAACAACTTGATTCGTCACGGACTTGGTTCTTCATGGACTGGACTGCCCAACAGCAGCAAGCATAACCTTTTTGGACTGAACTTTAGATATTTGCAAAATTATCTAATCATGTGAGGATGAACTTTTATGTCTGAGCATTGCACAGAACAGCTTACCTTCAGAAACAAATGCTGGAAAATTACTTTGTAAATGTGCTCATATCCAGATTTTAAATTGCATTTGAAGAAATCTAAACTCTTCATTTTTGCATGTGATCTCTCCTTACTAACCTCATCCTAATACCTCAGCACTCCTCAGAATTACTAAGACTCCATATTTAGAAAGCTAAGCACTAAGCTTTGTAAAGCCCTAGCTGAGGAGTACACCCTCTTCGCTGATGAAACGTCAGCAACCATTTCAGCTATTCAAATCAAGCACAGGCGTTCTGAACACCCCAGAGATTATTTTAACTGCTTCAAGCAATCGTATTTCCAGGGAAGAAATGGACCAGGTCTTACAGAAGCCTGAGCCTCTAAATTCCTCTTCTTACACAACCTCCATCCTTGTGTGAGAACACGTCACACTCTTGGTGCATCAAGGTAATCTTTCTATGCAAGAAACTACTGAACGGCATGAAGGTTGAAGAAGACTTGGAAGTTCTCAAACTCCAGGGTCCGTCTCATGCTGTTCCTGTTCCTCGTGACTCTTCTTTAGTTAGAAATGAAAGATTTGATTATACTAATGAGACTATTTGATTAATGAGAGTAGACCCCACAAGGCTCACTTGGATGGCTCCTGCTCTGGACATAGGAGTGTAGGAAAAGCTTTCATTTGCAACTGTGCCATTTTGTGGAAATTCCTTGAATTTAAAATGGTTCTTCACATTTCACACATCATCTAATAAAATGGCCCTTACTGCAATCATCCACTGAAAATGCCGCAAATAACTGTAGTTTACACAATCATAATCAATTTAATTCCAAACAGTAATACAGAAATATTATATAGGGAATACATTATAGATCTCAGAGATCACCCATTAATGCTACAGTCAGGGTTTATCAGCACCAATTCTAATGAGCCGCGAGTTAAGATAAAACACTTCACATAACATATATTACTGTCTTTAGCTTTTCTCTTTTAATTTACTTGTGTGCTCACATAATACATTCCCTGACACTGTAACGACACATGTGAGTTTCTCCAGACAGTTTGAACATATGTAGAAAATCTAGAGGGCACTATAGGCTACTTTTCAAATAAAGTGAGATCTCCTCTTAACTATAATAGATCAAACATGAGTGGACTCACTGGACCTTCCAACAACAAAAAAAACTTTATTTTTTGTTTTTGTTCTTTGTAATGATTCTTTATCTCTACCTCAACTGAACTCTACCTGTCTGAAGCTCTGCATGCTGCCCTCAGCCTCTTCTCTTTGGAGAATTTCTTCCTGGAGCCTGTGAAGAGTTACAGAAAACGTATTTATGAAGTCTTTTGAGAGCAACGGAAGTGTTTGCCAAGTGGAACATGAAACAAAAAATCTCAAATTAGAGAATGGCATCATTACATTGCATTACAATCATTTGGCTGATGTTTTTATCCAAAGCAACTAACAATACGAGGAAACATTCAAGTTTCAGGACAGTGTGAGAGTTCTAAGTTCTAAGTCTTTATGCAAGAGTAATGCAAGAAGATAGACAGTGCATCAGGAGAGGAGATGCTCTCTGAACAGATGAGTCTTCAGGAGGTTTTTGAAGATAGAGAGGGATTCTGCTG
>JBBPCZ010138273.1:0-20985 GCA_037974445.1 Brycinus macrolepidotus | reverse complement strand
ATGCTTTTTATTATTTTGATTCAGCTGACTTTAAGAACTGATACCTTGATATAAGATTAATAACTAGCAAAATAAGCTTGCGATGAGACAGTTTCTTCAAATAAGAGCAACACCTAGTAAAAAACTCTTATATTATGCATATTATTGTTTGGATTCACCTGACCTTAAGAACTGATACATTGATGTAAGATTAATAACTAGCAAAGAAAGCTTACATTCAGATACAATTTCTTAAAACAAGATAATAAAATAAATGATTCTGAGAAGCAATGAAATGAGAAGCGTTCTTGTTTTTAGCATTTTTCACAAGTGAATAACAATAAATGTTTTTTTAAAGTCAGTTGCTGTTATTTCCTAAGATTCTTAAATTGAGAAGTAATTGCAGTCTTAAAATAAGGAAAACAATCTTGATTCTTTGCTGGAATAATTTGCAAGCTATTACCATATCTTGTTACTGGTTAAATCCAGCTTGATATTAGCAAGTTAGATATATTTTTTTAAAATAAGACAAATTTTCTTAGGTAAAACATGCTTGGCAAGATTATTTTTCTATTTAGACCAAAAATAAGACACATTACCTAGAAATAAGGCTTTTTTTACTTTCTTAGAAATCATTTTTTGCAGTGCAGGATCAAAAGGAATTCCAGAATAGATGAGAAAGACGGTTATTGAAATGTATCACAGCAACAAAGCCTCATCCGAGGCCCTGGGACTCCAGAGTGAAAGCAACATCTCCACATGGAGGAAACTCAGAGTCATGGTGAATCTTTTGAGAAGTGGCCGGTTTACCAAAATTCCTCCCAGGAAAATCTAAAGGACTGGAGGCCTCACTCACCTCAGATAAAGTTCATGATTCCATCATTACAAGGAGATCAGGCAAAAACTGCAAGAGCAAAACCACAGCAGACCAAGAGGAACGTTAAGGCTCATCTCACAAAAAACACTCAAGGCTTTCAGAATAATGCTCTGAAAGTGGAGCATTTTGGAAGATGAATCCTGTTACACTGGATCAAGCTGAGACGTTCTGTTCGAACTCAGTGACAGAAAAATACCCACTAACACACTGCTCTCACTTTAAACAGGTAATGAAACACCTTGATGTGTTTTCTGCTCTTTTAGTGGAGTGAACGCAGCACATAATTTATACACAGTCCTGTGCAAAAGTCTTGAGCCAACCTTCATTTCTTCACACTTTGCTTCCAAAGACCCTGGCTTTCTTGTATGTTTAATGTAGTCTTGAGGAACAGTTCTCCAGGCTTCCTGAAGGACTTTCTAGGATTCTCATTTTCAGTCCAGTCCCTGAACCTGACCAGTTTCAGAGGAATGTTTTTTGTTTGTTAAGCCACACAATGACCTACGTATGAATAATTCAGGCATAACAAAGCACATCTAACTTAAGGCCTGAACCAGTGAAGAAACAGGCTTCAAGAAGGCTAAGGAACTATTCCTGAAGACATCTAAAGAAATGGCAGGACAGCTTGTCTAAGAGAGTTCAGACTGTGAACGGTGATCGTAGCAGTGCTCAGAACAAAAACTGACTTTAAAAATGGTATGAATTAAATCAACTCTCTCTATGTTCTATACTTTATTTGCATGTATGTTTACACATATTGCAGTAAATCAATGTACTGACCTACTATGTCATTTTCCTACAAAATATAAATAAATGAGTGGTGCCTCAAGTCTTTTGCACAGTACTGCATATATAGCCACTTCCAGCTCTTTCACTTCTAACGAGATTTCTCTCACAAATCAATCATAAACATTGCAGATGGCCTCTGGAAAAATGTCCCCCCCCGCCCCCCCGTAGAAAACCAGCCCCATTAGAAGGGCGCTTGAGTGATGGCAAATTAACAAATAATGTGTCAAAAAGCAAATAAGATAGAAGAATGAAGAAACGGACTCAGAGAGTTTTATAATTAAAACACTTGGTTTGGTGCGCTCTCAGGGGAGAGATCCTGCTGGGCCTCCCGCGCCACGAATCTGGGACACACTCCCTTTACGTCGGCAGTTTATTGTGGGCTGTTCACTATGTTTAGGATGTAATTTTCTAGAGTGGCGATGGCCTACAAACCACACGGCTGTGATTATTTCAGTCAAAAAAACGGCAAAGTTGTCAGAAGTTATTTATTGCAATAAGAGAGGAAAATCAATCAGAACTGGATTCATGTTCTTCCAACACCTTTATCTGTGACTGTGGGGAAAAGAAAAGAAAAAAAAAAGAAAAAGAAAATATGTTTTCCCTTAAGAACCCCCACTGTGGACTAAGTACATTTCAAACAACACAATGCACTGAACACCCAGCCCTCTAAAATATGAACTCGGTTAAGAAAGGCTCCATTCTGGGAGGAAAATGCATTTTTTTAATGTTCTGGGTTGTATTGGCACTGGATTAATCCAACAAAGTACTTCGGATCATACATTCCAACAAAACTGCTCTTGGCACTGATGCAAGGAAGCAAGAGATTGTTTTTTAAGGAGTTTAAACTGAGGAGAACAAATTTAGAGCAAAATTACTCTAAATTTGAAATAATAACTGATACAAATTCCTCACTAATTGTTTGAGGATGCTAAATGACCATCAATACAAGTAAATTAATGAAATGGATAGACTGTAATGCACTACAGGAAGTGTACAGGGTGATATGGCATCTGTTGTTTAATTTAAAAGTGCAATGTTTAAATTCCAACATGCTGACAGACTGTAATACACTACAGGAACTGTAGAGGGCGACATGGCTTATATTGTTTCATTATAAAAGCACTATACAGTGCTCACTAATGCTCATATAATCCATATGGTCATGCTGACAGACTGTAATACACGACCGACAGGAGCCATAGGGGGCGATATGGCTTCTACTGTTCTGAGAAACCCAAAGGCCCCTGCTTTGTATCCCCTATGTGGTCTTAATTTCCCTCACCTGAATCTCCATCATCACCAGGAAACATGAGTTTTACAGACTTTTCTCAAGACTAAATGATAACCCGAACACGACTCAGCCTCTTCAGCCCGTTTCAGAACAACGGCGCAGTGTTCACGGACATTTCCAATCAATCCTTGTACTATCCCCAAGCACTTCAAATCCTTTACTACTGTCACAGAAAAAAAAGAAGACAAAACAGCCTGTCTCAATGACTGACCTGCTGCAGCCGGAGAGAAAATCTGAAAAAGCCCCAGTCTTTCCTTGGCCTGCCACTGGCCCTCAGCTTGAAAACAGTACAAACAGATCAAAACATGAAGCCACAAAACTCCAAAGTCCAAAAATAAATAAAGAAAAACAAATTTAACAAAGCTCATTCAAACTGCTTTGTTGGTATAGCAATAAGTAAATGCCTAGTGGTCTTTAAAAAGTTTAATATCAAAGAACACTTCAAATGAAATAAACTCAAGTTAAAATAAACTTGATATGATACGATTATAATCAGAAAAGTAACATTACAGGGAAGTATCTGCTTAAATTCTACAGCAAACAAATCCCAACCATAATACAGTGAGTGGTTTAGAGTGTGTTTCTTGTGAAATGGTTCATTGTAGAGACTCTGATTTCTTTACAGTAGTGGTGAATGGAATCAGACGTCTCCAACACAATTACAGCTGTTTTATTCACTATCGACCCTCAGTGAAGCTCCATGTGTGTTTATATGGATGTTGATGATGGTAAAATAGTGGAGAATCTGAACTAAATTACTTTTCTTTGGGGACTGTTTTTCCTCACAACGCCCTATATGTATCCCTCCACCATGAATGGGTTTAGTTTTAGGACTAAAAGCTTCGCAAAACTCTGGTCAAATAACATCTAAGGTGTCAGGTGGTGCAACCATAACCATTTCATGGAATAACTTTCTGTGAGGAGCTTTTAGAGGCAGACGTCTGGTTCCATTCACCTCCACTGTGTACAATTCTGACCCAAACTAAATCCACTTTGAACCTCTCTGTTTGTCTTAAACACTTCATTATGCAGGAATTTTGAAAAATAGGTGGAATTTTGCAAGTAACTACCATTTCATCATCTCTGTTCTAGTGAAAGTGAATCAGCACCACAAAAAGAGCATCAAAAAACATTCCATTTCAGCCTGGATTACTTTCGCTTTGATTTGGATGTGGCCTGAAGAGGTTCTAAAGAGATAAAAGAGGATAATAGCATCTTATTGGAGATGCTGCTCACACGATCACAAAGATCTTCTAGCCGAGGAGCAGATGTTTCTCAGTAACACCTCAGCGAACTGCTCACACACAGTGTGTTTGCACATAACTTACAAAGAACCGGAGCTTCACCGCACAGCTTCTGAGCTCCGGGCTTCACAGGTACAACCCTCAAGCTCTTCTGGCATGAATGATTCAGCATCGCTGGGCTTTTCTCTACTGCTTCAAGCCCACCTGGCATCTGTGCTGCACCCATAAACACACTGGCACGAGGAACTCAGGAAGAACCCACTGTTTAGCATAAATTTAACAATAAGGTCTTGAGGAACTGTCCTCAGGGGTGGAAATGGTAAAGTCTTTGGTCCTATCTGCTTGTTTCTGGTGCATTTTCATATTAAAATACACCCTAAAATAATCACTCATATTTTTACATTCATATACTTCTATTAATCCAAGAATAGTTGAATTTAATGCGTCCCCCACATTCAGAACAATTCAGAACAGCCGAAAGCTTTGATTTCATTTTAACTCCAGCTTGCTTCAGGGGTCTCTGACCTTTTCCGCTGAAGCTGAGAGAACAAAAACACTTAAACACTTTAAAAACTTTTGAATGATTGTTGCAAACAAATGGGTCTACGTAGACCTCAGTCCCTTAACCCACTCAAGTTTCTCGCACGGAGGAGGAGGAACAGGAAAGTTCAGATTATTACGAACATTCTGGGAAACGGAACAAAACTGAGTTAAAAAAGAAACACGACTGAATGGATTCAGAAACAGGCAGCAGAGAGTTCTTAACAACAGTGGAGAAAAAACATAACACCCAGCTCAGCCAATCAAATCAGACCTAGTAGGCTGTAAACCTATCATATCAGACCACGATGTCAGTAAAGGGCTTCCCTGGTTTATGATAGCTCCCTTCAGCCATAAGTGTCATAAATGTAGTGCAGTCTAATTGTTTGGGGGGTTCACACAGGGCTGTTTTTTGTTTTTTGTTTTGGTGGGGGGGATGGGGGGGATTCAAACGACTGCTTTATCTCCTTCTATGCCAAACAACATTTAGGGATAGCAATAGCTTCCTGGCTAGCTAAAATTAGCCAAACCACCTGCCTTAATAAAGATAAGCTGTTTTCTTATATGAACTCCAGAGAATCAGCTAGCTCAACCAGAACATTGTCTTCCGCACATGTATCGCAGTAGGAGATTATCTGTTTTGGAGTGTTCACTCCTACTGGAGACCCTCTGTATGTTTTAGGCGGCTCAGTACAACTGTCTTCTCTCTCTCTGGGTGGGTAGGGTGGTCCTCCCTATCCCCCATCACTCAGTTTAACTGTCCTCTCTCTCTCTGGGTGGGTAGGGTGGTCCTCCCTCTCTCCCCATTACTCAATGTGCGATGTTTAACTGCTTATTCTGTTACACCAGTTAATAGAATACTTTTAGTACTTCACTACTTTTATTTTATTCTACTGTTAAGTGTTTTTACTGTGCAAACTTGAGGGGCTCCAAGAGTTTCATTTCTGATAATGATGTTCCATTGTTATCTGTATATGACAATAAACTTGAAACTTGAAACCTCTCCCCTACAACATTCAGAGAGTTTGACCCTCTCTCTTGGGAGGCCACCCAGGTGCTTGTGAGTCTCTTGTCATCTCCAAGCTTGACGACTGCAACTCATTCCTGCATGACCTTCCCATATGGACCATCAGGTCACTGCAGCTGATCCAGAATGCAGCAGCACGTCAGCAGCACGTCCTCCTGAGTTCACTCACATTACTCAGCTGCTTCCAGGAGCTGCTCGCATCACATTTCAAACCACTATTTGTGTTAACTATTAAACTGTTTAAGCAGTAATTTACGTCTTCAGCTATAGTATTGAAATCTCTCTTACTGATCACAGCATTTTGTTTCCAGAGTACTTTTTGGAGAATTTTATTTTAACTTTATATTATATTTTAAGTCTGGTTTAACTCACCTTCAGCCCATCCAAAACACCACCGCCAGGCTTTTAACGCTAAGAACTCAGAGCGTATTAGTAAAATCTGATTCCTGCAAATAAAAACGGAGTAAAACAGTCCAAAACCGGTGTTTGCTCTCCTATATGCTCATTGTTTGCTGCTCTTTCGCTCGGCCGCTCTCTGGACCCCTTCCCTTTGCGGTTTCAAAGATCTTGTGTTTTTTCCGTTTGTTTCTAAGACCAGAAATAAAAGAAATGTGGCTATTTGTGACTTTACGGGCATTTGCCTGTGTTGCCATTTTTAAAACACCAGTAGCGGTTATTAATATTACATGTTTTTTAAAATCACAATAACTTTGGTTCTGCATGACACAGGCACACCAAACAAAGCTCAGCATGACGTCTGACACCTCGAGCATCAACACAAACCGGGGAAACTTTCATATAAGGAGTTGTTATGATGTATGTATGATGACAATTTAACATTTGTTACGCTTCCCTGCCGCTGATGTTCTAAGGGTAACCTCGCTCCCACAAGTGGACTGTCATATCTCCTATTTTACTTTCTCTGCACTGGCTCCCAGTGGAATTTAGGATACAGTATAAAATCCTCATTCACACTTACAAAGCCCTACATGGGCCAGCTTGTCACTACACTGTGAACCTCCTGCAGTTTTACACCACCAGTCGAGCCCTGAGATCCACCCAACGAGGCCTTCTTTTTGTTCCTCACGCCAGGCTGAAGTCATGCATTTCAATCTGATGCTCCCAGAGTGTTGTACAGTCATCCACCAGCACTGAGACTGGTGCAATCGGTCAAACAGTTAAAGGCCCAACTTAAGACCTACCTTTTTGGACCTTTTAGCCTTTGGGTAGCTTTTATTAGTATATCTTTATGTTTTATTTTATAAAACATAAAGATATACTTAGATTTCACTTAACTGTGTTACATATCTATAGTATTTATACCTAGCATTTCTGTATATAGCGTAGTGTATTTTCATATTGAGTTTTTTTCTATAGATCTTTATTTAGATTTATTTAGACTTTATAATTTTATATTCTTCTTGTCTCTGTGTCTCTGTGTTGCAGTCATTACATAAGCAGTTTCCTCTGGGATCAAAAAAGTTTTCTGATTCTGATTCTTATATTGCGTCTTTGACAACTTTCATGGAATTTGACTGCTCAGAGTTTTGTGACGTCTGTCTGTGAAAAGCGCTTTATAAATAAACCTTACTTACATACCTTTATATTGTTCTTGTATTTGTGTCTGTGCAGTCGTTGCATAAACAGTTTCCTCCGGGATCAATAAAGTTCTCTGATTCTGATTCTAAAACCCTGAAGCTTACATAGCCAAAGACGGTCCAGCCCCTCCTCATCTGATGATCAAAGCCAGATTCAGACATTGTGTCTCGTACAGCTCGGCTCGACCCATCGTCCCTCAAGGTGTAGAGAAGACGGGCATCAAGCCTCTTTTCTGTTCTCTTCTGTCACCTGAGTGCTGGAGTGAACTTCCACTGACCGAGTCTTCAAACGCAGAGTGAAGATCTACTTCTCGGCGAAGCATTTAAATGAGGATCTGACAGAAATGTCTCTTATTGCACTTATAATGTGAGCAGTAGTACCTCGAAATGTGTTGCAATTGCACACATTTTACTGTATTGTTTATATCTCTATTTTCTAGATATCCAGAGGAAGATTCTCCTGCTCACAACAGTCTTTTCTCAGTCTCATCAGAAATAAATCAGCTTCTTATTTGGAGATTATTGAAGTCTGACTTGTTTCTCCTAAACTCACCCTTAGGAGAAACGAGGAGCAAAAGAAAAAAACAACTTAAAACAGAAACGAGAAAGTGAAGTTCCTCTAGATAGATCTTAGAAGTGAGAACAGATAAAACACACAGAGTTGAGACTTGGAATCACTAAGACAAATTTCAGATGTTGTACAGACTCGTTTAGAAGCCAAACAAGTTTTCTTTTGGATCTTATGGTTTATCTGAATATCTGATGATCTGAGACAAAGAAAGATCAGAGCAGTGAGAGAAAAGAAAGAGCATTTTAAGATCTTAAATTGAGGTCGGGCTGAGATTAGAGGAGAACTCTCAGAATTTTTTTTTTCTCTGGCCCATTTCCACTTCTTTTTGTACTCTGCCAAGAAAACAGCTTCTCATATGGCTCCCTTCTAAACATTTTAGAGATGAAGAACCTCATGACCTTGGCTTTTAACCATCTAACTAACTAACTAACTAACCCTGTGACTAATTAAGGTAAACAAATAAGCAGTTGTTTAACTGACAAATCCATAAGTAACAAAGTAAATCTGTAACATTTTTCAAATAATACAGGGAATTATCTTTTATAATGGAATAGCCTATAGTATAATAAACACAGGAAATCATGGAAAAAGAGAATTATATCAAAATTTAGAAGCCATTCAGCTGCTCATGGTAACATTATATCTAGTCCAACAGTTTTAAAGGTAAGAACATGTCAATTAAATGCTCAATTAAAGTAAATCAGTTGCAGGAGTGTTTTGCACCTCTTGTGAAATGTCAGCCTGTCAAAATGGTTGGAGATTTGACATTTAAATTCCTGTGTTAATGTAATTACCTAATTAAAGTCGAATGGAACGCTTGCACAGCCGTAACCCTGGATGAGTCTCCTGACAGGTATGATTTGATGCCGTTCAGTCCTTCACTTTTAAACCCTGAAGTGAAAGTCTGAGCCTCTCTCATCACACACGCTACAGCTGAACTAGTTAAGGTGGAACAGAAAATTCCAGGAAGAAGAAAAGGAGAATCTCTCTTGACAACAAGGGAAAAGCAGATGATTCCACTCACTCACACAGCAGAGTAGAGGAATCAGTATCAGTATTTAAACACAGAACTCAGTAAAGCAGAAATCCCTCAGAATGTGAAGAAATGACTGCACACTTGTGAATAAAACAAAGATTTAAGACTATAAAAGACAGACAGATAGACAGACAGGCACATAGATAGACAGATAGACAGATAGATCATCAGAATTGATTATGAAAGTAATTACATTTGAATTACATTTACCTTCTCTGTCATCAGAGGTCGTCCTTCCTGACAGACAATCACAGAAACTGACAAATCATCAGCAAAACATGAGTAACAAACCGTTTCTGATTGATCTTAAACTTACAAGCAGATCTGTTTGGGAAAAACGCAACCTTTACTTAAACCTTCCCGCTGAATGCACATGCTTACGGATACATATCCAACAAATCACTGGCTAATCAAACTGTACAGACCACAGCGTTCATAACTACAGATAGATAGATAGATAGATAGATAGATAGATAGATAGATAGATAGATAGATAGACAGATAAATAGATAGATAGATAGATAGACAGATAGATAGATAGATAGATAGATAGATAGATAGACAGATAGATAGACAGATAGATAGACAGATAGATAGATAGATAAGCAGACAGACAGACATATGGATGTTCTCCACTTTCTTCATGTTCCTCCACGTTCCTGTTCTCCTATAGAAGAACAGCGATGAGCTGTGATGCTGAAAGGCCCTGTTGGTGTGGTGTTTATTGTCTCTCAGGCTGAATCTGAAGCAGTGATGTTCCTGGAGGGTCTCGATAAAGCAGGACATCAGGATGAAAGGTGTTGTGATGTTTGAGTATTGGACCTCCTAATTCCTCCAGATGGACCAACAAATGTTTGTTTGCGCTGCTGGGATAGGTGTGGCGGAGCTCTTTTCCCATCGATCCCCGTTACCTGCGGTGTGTGTGGGAGGTGAAGGGGTCTGAGATAAAGGAGGAGAATCTGATGTCCAGTCAGAGATTAGAGCAGATCCAGACCCTCACTGGGACTCAGCTCTGTTACTGCAGGGAAAACAGCAGAAAAAAACAGCAGCCTTATCAGCAGCAGAGACACACACCTGGACCCCTCGCCTTTATCCCAGACATCTCACACACACACACACACACACATACACACATTCACACATATACACACACACACATACACATGCGCACACACACACACACACACACACACATATTCATTGTTTTGAGGGCTCCACTGTGTTTTACTACAGGCCTCACCAGAGGACCCTGGAAGAGTTTGATAAACAAACAAAAATGAAAATAAGTCTAAATCTTCTCCCAGGGAGACGTACAGACAGATAGATAGATAAATTGACAGATAACTATAAAAAATAAATACATAAGATGACCTAATATCACCTAGTCACTTTTATTGTAGTATTGTAGTTTATTTTTTTTATTTATTTAGTTAGTTAGTTGCTGATGTATGTATGTATGTATGTACGTATGTATTTATTTAACTGTGTTAGAAAAAAAATCATTTAATTCCATATAATTAATAACTCAAGAAATAAATAAATACATTGGAATAATTCCTCTATTCTAAATAAATTGTTTAGCAAAAAGCAAAGCAGGCTTTCAGGAGTACGAATATAAGGTATGAAACATGTAATTACTGACTCAAGAAAGTAAGAAAGAAATTAGAATAATAAAAAAAACCCACCAACTGATATGTTTCATATGTGATATTAATACTCCCGCAGGCCTGGCTTATTATTTCCCGTCTCTTTCAGATTCCTTGTTCTTTTATGTAACATTTCAGATCTTATCTAAACATGTATAAACCTGAAAAATGATCAAATTAGCTTTTCAGAAGATCTGAGTGAGCAGGCGAGTCACATGTTCCGTCCACAGAAAGGAAGATAGAGGAGAACTGGGACGAGCGTCACGTGGAGCTTCGTAATGCAGGCGATGATTTGTGTGAGGAGCTGGAGAAGATCTCAGAGGCAGCACTAAGCGCGAGGAGATAATGAAGGAGACGTCTGTAACGATAAGCCTATATTTCTGAGACGCTCCTGTGGTGTCGGCTCATTGTGAGCCAAAGCTTAACAACTTACACAGGAATGAATTATAAGTTTCCATCTGCTGTATTTTTGAGGTCAGCAAAACTTTATGGACGATCTTCAACTTGGAACTACTTTCCACAGATCTAGAGATCTACAGTACCGTGCAAAAATCTTCATATTTGTTTCCAAAAATCCAGACTTTGCAGACTTTACTGGGACAGGCACTCTGAAGCATTTGTTCATTTGTTCATTATTTTTTCATTTAATCTACTCAATATGCCAAAGATAAGACAGGCAGAAAACAGGATTTTTGCACCAACAAGGTGATTCAAAGCAAAATATAAAGAAATGAGGGGTGGATCAAGACTTTTGCACAGTACTGTATCTGTTACAAAGTTATAAACATAACAGATTTGCAGCATTTACTGATTTACTGACCTAAGTCCTCTGATCTGTTATTACCCAGAATAAATGCATGACAAAAGATCAAACTGTTGAACATGACATTATATTAGATAGAGCTGCAGTGGTAATTTAGAAACTAATGACAATTTGCAATACAGTAAGTGTAGGGGGCGAAATGACTTCTATTGTACCTTTAAAAAGTGTTCTAAAATGTTAATATGATCCACACTGTCATTCTGACAGACTGTAATACACTAACAGAAGCGTAGGGGGTGCTATGACTTCTACTAAAGGTGAAATTGTCACACACATTGGACTTTAAATGAAAAGCAGAAAAAAAAACTGAAGAAGAAAAAACAGTTCAATTAGTCTAATAATAAATTAACTGTTCGTGTTCATAACTGCCGGTATAGAACATTTATAAGATGTTTTATGAGGTTATTATACTGCTGCTGCATTGTTTTATTTAGTAGCTCCTGAAGACTAAACCATTAGACTCAATATATTTTCTAAAAATAAAAGAATCCAATCATGGCTGCATCCCTCCGGTTCCTTTGCTCTGCGACGCAACACAAATTAAAGCATCACCATTCAGATGCACAACTTCGGCATGAAACAACATCAGACATAAATAAAGTGCTTCTTGTTGTTCATTACTGCATCATTAATAAGTTGAGAGCACAGTCTGCATTTCAAATGAGCGCTTTGCAGACAAGGTGAGGGCTCGGTGATCAGATTTATTGGCGCAGGCCATTTGCATCTCCCAGCTAACCAAAGCTGCGTGATGATGGATGAAAAAGACTGAGCGTGATCTTCATCTTTAAACAACAAAGCAGCATTGATACCGCAGAACCACCAGGGATTTATGCTCTAATCAAATCACGTCAAGTCATGTCAAGTTGATGTTTATTGTCATTTCAGCCACATACACACTACACAGTAAAATGAAACAATGTTCCTCCGGGATCACAACAATCCTCCAGGACCAAAACATTCCTCCAGGACTGCAGCATTCCTCCAGAACCACAATGATTGTCCGGGACCACAACGTTCTTACGGACCTCAATGTTCCTCCAGGACCATAATGTTATTCTGGGACCAAAACAATCCTCCAGGACCAAAATGTTCCTCCAGGACCACAACAATCCTCCAGGACTAAACGTTCCAAGGACCATGGTGCAACACATGAACAGAAACAGAAACACCACACCTAAGTTTGAGAGTTCCCTATAGATTATGTACTAATACTTTAATTGTTCAACTATATTAGGGTTAGGATCAGGTTTAGGTTTTGGCTTGAACTTAAGGCTAGGACAAGGTTTAGGTTTATTTAATAAGGTCTAGCATTCAACTTGAAATTCAGTTGCATTTAATAGAGTTTTAAGTGAATGATAAGCATCTACAAAGCATCTGTGGGGAGGCCTCAGAGATTTAGCAAAAGTTTGGAACACTTTGGCAAAGTTTGGCAACAATTCTAATGTTCTTGGTCTGTCATTTGGCATACTCAAAAGTTATGGTTCTTCAATTGTTCCTGGCTTGGTTCTAGTCAAAAACCTTTAACAAGTAATGAACATGGTCATATAGCTTAGTGGTTAACACCACACACCACACTTCATCAGGAAGAGTCCCTGGGCCAGACGCCTAACTCTACATTCATCTACTTCTGTAACGTGATCATAAAAATGTAAGCCATTCTAGATAAGAGCTCCTGCCAAAATGCATAAATGTAAATGTACATGATTTGGACATATTATTATTATTATTATTATTATTATTATTATTATTTAGTGCACTCAGAGAATTTATTGAATACTGGACCATCATTTCACTCTAAAAATGACAGTGAACTCAAAATGTGCTGCTAAAAGTCATAATCTTGCCTTACACTCATGCTGAACCTTCCATCATGTTCTATAGAATTTTATTTAGACTTTAGAAAAGAATTCACACAAACAGAGCTGCATTTCAAACTTTTTTAGGGAGCTAAACACTAAATAGCCCAAAGATCTACCTCTTAAACTGATAACTTCATCATCAGTCTTCATATAAATTATCGAGCCCCATACGCAGCAGGGGGCGCTGCACTGTGTGTTCTGACCACCTTTCTGGAAGAACACCATGAACTTCTTCAGCAGTTTGTTCTACAGCAGATGTTCTGTGAGATCAGACAAGACTGGCTGGTCTTCACTCCCCACGACCATCAGTGAACCTCAGGGGTCCATGACCCTGTCGCCGGTTCCCCTGTTCTCCTTCCTTGGAGCACTTTTGGTAGGTTCTGACCACTGCACACCAGGAACCCCCCACAAGACCTGCCATGTTGGAGATGTTTAGTCATCCAGACGTCACAGTTTGGTTCTTCTCAACGTGTCAGATCCTTTCGTCCATTTTTCTGCTTCCAGCATCGACTTCAAGAACTGTCTGTTCACTCACTGACTAATATAATACAACTCTCCCAACAGGAGACAGAACCAGATCATCAGTGTTCTTCTCTTCGTTTGGCAGTGGATTTATTGTTGTGTTTGATTGGTGTTTAGCTGGAGTAGCTGAATTTTTCTCCTGCAAAACAAACAAATAAGCAAACAAATAACACAGTAAATATAAATGTCATACCCAGCCACAATGTTTTTTGTTTGAATATTTTGAAAAAGAAACAATGAGCAATATTGTTGCATGTTTTCTCTGATAAACACACCTTATGTTTCCATACAGGCTCAGCAAGGAGAAGAATCATCTGCTGTGTCTGGAGGAGCAGCTGGTGTTTTTCTCCAGCCTGTGAAGCTCCAGACTCCAAATATCAACTAAAGACCTCTAAAATGTCACAGGAGCCAAATATGTGTTTGGCTTGTTTTATTTTCTCATGTGTTCAGGCACAGGTGTGGAGACACACTGAAGCAGATGAAGACAAAGTGTTGCTATTGTATGAAAACCAATGAAAAAACAGTTTTTAATTTTATCATTATGAATTTTTCTTTTTTTTCTTCCTTTGTGGTGGGAGGGCATTTTTTCCAAATTTGTTCCCAATTTAGTCGTCTCCAGTTCCACCCACTAGCTAAGACTCCTCCAATCACACAATCCCACCAACACTGGGAGGATGAAGGTGAGAAAGTTCTTCCTCCGAGACAGACGAAGCTCCATCACATCTTCTCAAACTGCCACTAATGCAATGTACAGCTCAACACACTTGGAGGAGAACACTACCCACTTCAAATAACATACATTACCTCAGTGATGGGGGAGAGGGAGTACCTTCCAGTCCTATTCGACAGAGGCCATTTATGCTCTCCTGGACTCCCTGCTCCACATGGTTTTGACTTTTATAATATCTTCATCTTTTTACTATTTAAAACTCATTTTACATTATTCTATTTGAAAACGGCAGCTCTCCTTCATGGCGCGTGGCAATGTAACAAGGGTTACCTTGATGCACGTACATTTTTTTTCCTACTCTCGACCTTTTTTCATCACTGGAAGCTCAGGAGACTTTTTATTTTCTGGTTAGGATGTTTATCTTCTCACTGAGTGGCCAAAAGTGCAAAGAATGCACAAATTCACAAATGCAATCCAATGTTTAACTCCCATAAAAGTCAGCTCGATGAGCAGCACATTGGCTGATGCACTTCTCTGCTAATATCAGGTTTTGAGTTAAATATGTAAAAGATTCCCTAAACACTCTGACAGACAAGGTAGAGAATAAGCTGCATGTCCTCCAGGGTTCAGACGCCAGTGTTAGAGCTGTATTTATTAAAATCTGCCTGGAAAGTGAAAGTTCCCCACTGGGAGGGTGAAACGAGCAGGTGCTTCCTCCGAGTCACCTGAAGCTCCACCACATCTTCTCAAACTGCTGCTAAATGTACAGCTCAAGACATTTGTAGGAGAAAACTAACCACATCAAGTCATGTAGGTTACATCAGTGATGGGGGAGAGGGAGGACTATCCTATCCAACAAGAACGAGGCCAGTGCTGTTTAACAATCCATTGCACAGAAAGCTATAAGAGATGAACATTATCAAAGTGGCTGTTCATAAAGAAAAGTCTTCTACATTAACCCTTAGAACTCAGAGTGCATTAGTAAAATCTGCCTTCAACAAATAAAAACAGTGTAAAACAGTCTAAAATTGGTGTTTGCTCTCCTACATGCTCACAGTTTGCTGCACTTTCACTTGGCACGGCACCACTCGGCTGCTCGGCCGCTCTCCGGACCCCCTCCCCTCGGCGGGTTTTCCCCACCAACTTGTGGGCGGAGACTATCCTGAAAGTTCTCCCGGCTTCAAAGATCTTGTGTTTTTTTTCTGTTAGTTTCTAAGACCTAAAATAAATTTTAAAAATTGTTCTTTATGGGCATTTGCATTTGACGCCTTTTTTAAAATCCCAGTAGGAGGTTATTATTACATGTTTTTCGAACTACAATAACTTTGGTTCTACATGACATAGGAACACCAAACAAAGCTCAGCATGACATCTAACACCTCCAGCATCAACACAAACCAGGGGAACTTCCATATAAGGAACTGTTACTTATGTCACTACTTCTGTCACTACCCATGCAATAGTCTTATCATGTGCAATATCACTTCTTATGTCTCTATTACGTGCAATACTCTGAATCCACTATTTGTGTTAAAAATAAGTTGTTTCAGCAGTAATTGTATTTATTTATTTATAGTATTTATATCCACCTCTGTTACTGACCACAGCATTTTGTTTTAAGAGTATTTTCAGGAGGGTTTTATTTCATTTTGACGTAATATTATATTTTATATTGTTTTTGTCTCTGTGTCTCTCTGTGCCTGTCCAGTCATTGCATAAGCAATTTCCCCTGGGATCTATAAAGTTTTCTGATTCTGATTCTGATTCAAGTGAAAAAAAAAAAAGGGATTCATGACCTTACTGGAGTTTTCCACACTTTATTTTATGTTGGTGGAGTCTGGGCTTGGCTGAGATCACCACAGAATAAATAGATGTGATGTTTTTGATGGGATTCCGAGTCTCCTCTTTCTAATATTTATTAAGTAGTTCTGATCATGCTCTAGTGAGGTGCCCAAAGATATTCACCTTTAATGCGAGAACTGGTCTCGTTCGGCTAATCAGTGTTGTAATTTAATTTTTGCCACCAAACCAATCTGTCAGAAATAATAAACCCTCCACAAACTCTCCAAGCTTGTGATTTAAATTTGTGGTTTATTCTATTTAAATTTCAGCATGTCTGGAAACAGGAAAAACAGTAAATTAAAATATTTAGGGGTTGTCTTGGCAATGCCCATTGGCTTTCCATGAAACTTGTGGACCAAACTGATCATTTCAGAGATGTCTGATCTGAGTGTGGAATAAGAAATCTTGAAACCAACTTTGTACGTTTGTTGTACACGCAGTTTTGCAACCTTCACCCTGGAGACGGACTCAAACACGTTTTTACCTGAATATTTAATGACTTGAGAAAACCTGAAATAGGCTGAGCATTTTCAAAAATTCTACAGCCAAAAAATCCAGCAAAATCTTGCTTCTGTGCAGGATGGCAAATAAAAGCTCCATTAAAAGTGAACAGACCAGACCAGACCTTTCTGCTGCTTAAGAATCCCCTCAAGTGTTCAAGCACTTTTTGCACTGACATTTTTGCACTTTTCTAAAGCAAAATAAAATGTTATATAAACATCACTCAGTGTAACTGTTCTCCCTCTTTCTCTCTCTGGGTGGGTACACTGTAAAAAAAATCAAGTCGGTTAAACTTAGAAACGAAAGTTCACCGGCTGCCTTAAAATTGTGAGTAATCTCAACTTGAGAATAAACTTTGATTCAACTCACAGTTAGTCAACATAATGTGTAACATTAAGTTTAACTTGTGAAAAACTGTAAACTTGAGTTCAAAATCCAGAACTTGACAAGACAGGGGGAGTTAAAGAGCAGAAATAATTTCAAACAAATTAATGAGGCGATCATTTTTAGGGTGGTCCTCCCTCTCCCCCATCACTCTGTATAACTGTCGTCTCTCCCACTGGGTGGGTCAGGTGGTCCTACCCATCCCTCTCCCCCATTACCCAGTATAACTGTCCTCTCTCTCTCTCTCTCTCTCTCTCTTTCTAGATGAGCAGGGTGGTCCTCCCTCTCCCCCATCACTCAGTATAAATGTCTTCTCTCTCTGTGGGTGAGTAGGGTGGTCCTCTCTCTCCCCCGTATCACTCAGTATAACTGTTCTCTCTCTTTCTAGGTGAGCAGGGTGGTCCTCCCTCTCCCCCATCACTCAGTATAACTGTACTCTCTCTCTTTCTGGGTGGGTCGGGTGGTCCTCCCTATCCCCATCACTCAGTATAACTGTCCTCTCTCTCTCTCTCGCAATCTTTTTCTAGGTGGGCAGAGTGGTCCTCCCTCTCCCCCATCACTCAGTATAATTGTCCTCTCTCTGGGTGGGTAGTGTGGTCCTCCCTCTCCCCCCCATCACTCAGTATAACATGACTTGGAGGAAGCAAATGCTCACCTTCATCCTCCCTGAGTTGGTGAGATTGTGTGACTTGAGGGAGTCCTAGCTAGTGGGTGGAACTGGAGATGACTAAAATGAGGATAAAATATCTGTGAAAAAAAGTAGCAGTGATTTCTGCAGTAGTTAGTTGACAGTAGAACTGAAGGCTTTTTGTCACAGTTCTCTTTTTTAATCTGTGGTAAAATTCTGAAATCAAGCAACTTTTAGATGTTTTTTTGTATAAATTACTTATTGCAAAAGAAAAAAAGCATTCTTAAAATATTCAACCAATTTCTGAAACTTTTTTACATGTTTAAATGAGTTTTATCTCCAGCTCCACAGAGTGTGACAGATATGAGAACGCTACTATAATCTTCTTAAAACAGTCTCATTTTGAGAAATATTAGACCTTCACTACATTTAAGATCATTTCTCTTATCTGCACCTTCTCCTCGTCAGGGTTCCTCTCAGCCCGAGAATCAAAGTACATCATCACCTCTCTCTTCTCCGGAGGAGCAGGGCGGAGGATGGATGATCCAAGAGCTTCTCCACTCTACAGAAACCGCAGATTACATGCAGCACTCTGTTATCCAGACGGATGGCCCGTCTTTTTCGTGTTGTGGAGTGGTGGAGTGCAGACGAAGAGCGGAGGAGAACTTCACTCGCACATATTTCATCTGCTGGAGGATCAAAGCAGGGCTGCTGTTGGTGTCGGAACTGAAAGATCCATTTTTACAGATGAACCTGAGAAGTTCGGTGCTGAGCTGCTAACTCTGCTCCTGAACATCAGACACCTACAGCATCTTTACTGCCCATCTATAAACATGGAGGCCAGTCTGGACCTGCACCTGTAATGAGAGGTTCATACCACTGCTCAGGCCGCACCCAACACCATTTCACCTCTTCACTTCCATCTGTCAGAAAATAATAGCTGTTTATTAGATGGACAAATAGAGCCAACAAATATGTTTCTAATAAAGTGGTCAGTGAGGGAAGGTAAAAATTGTTTCCAACAAAGTGGTCAATAAGCGGAAGCACAAGATGGGTGTTTCTAATAAAGTGGTCAGTGAGGGAAGGTAAAAATTGTTTCCAACAAAGTGGTCAATAAGCGGAAGCACAAGGTGGGTGTTTCTAATAAAGTGGCCAGTGAGTGGAAGTACAGGATGCTGTTTCTAATAAAGTGGCCAGTGAATGGAAGCACATGGTGGGTGTTTCCAAGCATCTTCATAAGAACTGAGGAACATGGAGACATTAACAGTTAGGTTTAAAGTTCCACTTTATTAACAAACATGAAATAAAATCCAAACGCTAACAAATGGTCCAGAGGTGACACAAAAACATGAGGGAATTCAACAGGTAAATACTAAGACATGAACAAGGCACAACAGACAGCAATATTAGCAGAGAATCCACAGACATACCCAAACACAGGGGTATATATATTGACAAGGACAATGGAAACACCTGGGCAGGAGAGGAGACAATAACAAGATACAGGTGAACAGGATAACAAGGGGGGGTGAGACTAAGGTGGGGCTAGGACCAAAACAACAACAGACTCACATGGAACACAGACACATGGCAGGGACATAGGGGCACACATTACACCCAACTCAACTTCTCCACTTAGCTTGGAAATTAACAGCTGTTTATTTAGATAAATAATTAGAGCTACAGCTATTTAGCCCTCTATTAGGAGAAGAGAAAAATGTACCATCTGGCCAATTTATCAGAAACCCCTTCCTTGCAGCTCCTTCTTGATGCTGTACATTTGGAGACTGCAGCCCATCTGCTGCTCCTCTAGGTGTTCATCAGGGACCAGTTTCTGACAACAGAGCTGCTCTAAACTTCAAAGCACAAGGTGGTGTTTCTAAAAAAGTGGCCAGTGAGTGGAAGAACAAGGTGCGTGTTTCTAATGAAGTGGCCAGTGTGTAGACTGAAATTATAAACTTATGTTCTGAGTGAGGTAGAAAGGCTGACTGCAGGGTTTTAAAGATATAAAGATATAATGACAGAGGAAGTGCTTCATATGGAGGAAACTGTACCATAAACTTCATAAATATCTGCATGAAGTCCTTGAACACGTGTCCTAATGCAGTACGTGAGTTATTCAAACACAGTGTGAGGAGCATCTTCTTAAGATCTGAGGAACATGGGAACTTTAACAGTTAAGTGACATTACTGCATGTTTATTCCGCAGTCGTCCAGAAATAGATACAGGAGGAACTGCCTCCTACTCCTGATGGGGGTCTCAAAGCACTCTCTCTCTCTCTCTCTCTCTCTCTCTCTCTCTCTCGCTCTTTCATTCTCTCTCTCTCTCTCTCTCTCTCTCTCTCTCTCTCTCTTTCATTCTCTCTCTCTCTCTCTTTCATTCTCTCTCTCTATCTCTCCTCTCACTCCCTTTCTCTCTCTCTTTCATTCTCTCTCATTCTTTCTCTCTCTCTCTCTCTCTCTCTTCCATGCTCTCTCTCTATCTCTCCTCTCACTCTCTTTCTCTCTCTCTTTCATTCTCTCTTATTCTTTCTCTCTCTCTCTCTCTGGCGTTCTCTCTCTCTCTCTCTCTTTCATTCTCTCTCTCTCTCTCTCTCTCTCTCAGGTCCATAAGTGGATTTCTCCATTAAGAGATTTTTAATCTTAAATGTAAAGCTCTCATTAAAGGAACAGTCCAGCAAAAATAAAATTCCCCCGGTCTCCCTCCCTGCCTCCCTTTCTGACCCCAGACGTGGCATTGCCGTTTTCAGTTTTGCACTGGAGCTACAAGGCTAATGTAGCTAAAAGGTAATGTGTACAGAACTGTGAAAAAGTCTTTAGCCACCCCTCATTTCTTCATATTTTGTTTCAAATCACCTTGTTGGTGCAAAAATGCTATTTTCTGTTGCCAAACTGTCCTATCTTTGGCATACTGAGTAGATAAAATGAAAGAAATGGGAACAAATGTTTTATTGTGACAGGCTGTAAAGTCCCTAAAGATACAATGTGTCTAGATAAAGGTGTTCCAACCACTCAGCATTCAGTACCACCAGTATACTGATCACCGCCTGATCATATGGAATCATCTGAACCTGGTTCTTCACCGGTTCAGGCCTTAAGTTAGATGTGCTTTGTTCTGCTTGAATGATTCATACGTAGGTCACTGTGTGGCTTAACAAACA
>JBBPCZ010138191.1:0-21000 GCA_037974445.1 Brycinus macrolepidotus | reverse complement strand
CATACATATACTCTGTGTACATACATATATTTATCTAAGTTTACATATACATATACATATATAGACATTTATATTTTCAATACACTCATCCATATTTATATTTCTACTTTGTTTGAATAGTGTACTTTTTTTACTGTACTGTTGGTATAGTTTTTATTCTATTGTTTTTAATTGTTTGCTGCTTTTATCTTGTACTGTCCACTTTCTGCCGTGACGATGCAAATTTCCCACTTGTGGGACTAATAAAACATTATCTTATCTTCTCAGTGGATTCTTTTCAAAAAACCCAGTTGAAAGGTTCTTTAGGGAACAAAACAATAAGAACAAAGCAAAGAACCCTTTTTCACACCTTTACTTTTAAGAGAAAACTGCATGCTAGGGATCAGAATTCCCACTGTTGGCACGTTCCATTAACCAGCACAGCAGGAATTTAATCTGAGTTTGTAGCGATGCCCTCTGGTCCTAGCTGGTGCATCCACTCATGGCTAATGTTTCCAGCCTTTCACCACACAGCGGATATAATACTTATACATCACCACGTCTGCTTGTCCCTCCCTTGAAACTGCGGTGCATTCCGGTCCAAATCGGAATGGCTTCTTAATCGCTTGAATTTCTTGTGGGCTGTTTCGGAGTCGTCCGTGTGTTTGTTGGGCACTTGTTCAATGCAAATGGCTGTTACTTAGGAAAAATGCCAGATGTTAATTACAGCGAGGTTGATTTTGTAAATTGCACCCAAGACACATTGCCTGGAGGAAGATTTATCCAGCTCGGTACAAGAGGTGTCTGCATGAGCCCGGCTAAACGTCCTCTGGGCATTGGCTTGGCTCATCACAAAACAAACAAACAACCAACACGCCTGGCACTTCCTGTGAGTTCAATCTGCAATAAAAGGCCTTTTCGTTCCCACCACTTGTCATGTTCATCGCTTTTTTATGATGATATGACCACGAGTGCAGGTGGGAACGCGTACATTTTAATTCAATCAAAGCAGAGAGATATGGAAAGCGTACTAATAATAGCCCCATCTGGCATGGGACAGTCTGTACTAAGCCATACAGCCACTGAATGTGCCAACATGGCACTGTCTTCTAGCAGGAAAAATATATATAAGAAGAAGAAGAGCAAAAGTCTTCTGTGCCATGTAAATTTTTATAAATCATCCCTGGCATATGAATATCTCATAGTTGCCTTTTTCTGCCATGCCTAATCGCACATGGGGGACAGAAAGAGAAAAATACTTCACTTGACAAATGAATTTAGCCAAAGCAAAAAAGTGAAGTGTCTAAAGAAGAATCGGCATTCTTTTCTCCCCACTTCTCCCTGTACATCTAAGGAAAATAAACTGAAAAATGAGCCCATTATTTACTAGAGAGGCGGTTTATAATACCAATAGACAAATAAACTTTTGCAGAAATAATTGATAAATTGTTGATGGGGCAGGAAAAAAAAGTTCAAACACTGCGCTGGCCCTTTAAATAATGGGCTGGTCTCGTGCGCACACACACATCCTTTCCCACTAGAGACACCAGGCTCTCCTGCAAGACAGATTACAGTGCAAGCCATGCTAATGTGCACGTGGGACAGACATCGCGAAGCAAAAATTAATGTGGCCCCAATGTCCCCGAATACACAATACTTCTGCTGCTAGCCGGCTGTTTCACTTACTGCTTTCATTGCCTCCGAATTGCATTTTAATAGGCTAGTTTTTATTCATTCAAAGCCATTAAGGCAAGTTTGACTTCTCGCGGGGGGATCTTTTGGCAGTGCGGACCAGTGCCCAGTGACAACACACCGGGCAGTCACCAAACGGGGAGAAAAATGGAGAGGAAAAAAGTGAAAGAGTGTGTGGAGAGTTCTTATTCACTACTTCTCATTTATGACTCTGCATTAAGAGCAGAAGGCATGACAAGCAAACTCCGTAGGAATGGGCAGTATGACAATATGCTATCATAATCCCGCCAAATGGCTTAGCAGCGTGTTTTTCTGGGCATATCACAGCCACTGTAATTACTCTGAGAACTCCGAACAACTGTACCGATGAAAAACAGCCTGTAAACAACAACCAAAGTATAGGAACCACATAAAAAATACATAATAGCTGATTCAGTGTCAGCCTATGTTTCTCAGTATTCACAGTTCTTTACAGAACCACTGCCTTTTCATATCACTGTAAAAAAAAAAGTAAAAAACAAACAACCAACCAAACAAAAAATTTGAAAACATACATAACCAAGCTGCCTTAACCCTCATGTTATGCTCAAATTGTCTAACATCCTTTGACCCCAGCAATTTAAACCTCCAGAAAATGGCTGAAATTAAAATTGCCGCCCAAGTTTGTGTCAGGTACTTTAAGTTTCTTTGTTAACTCCTTCAATAGCGCTTTAAAAAAACAAACTTGTAATGCCATGGGCAGTAAATATCAAAATTCTTGTGGAAAACACATTTTTCCCTCCCCCCACTACTACAGGTATGATTTTGCTCGGTTATGGCCTTAGAGCAGAGGGAAGTTTTTTGAAGATTATGAAATTGCATATTACCCTCAGTATCATCCAAAACATTGAAAACAAATGTTTTAAAATGTTGATAAAATGTTGATATTTCTTATATGTTTTATACAGCTAAAACAGCCTAGAGTCAAATTGATCCCATAGAACACAGGTGCATACAAAATGTTTACAAGACATTGAAAACATATCATCAAGTTCATTTTGTGTTTACCCAGCTATCCCCATTAAATTATCAGGAAAAGTCATTTAATGTGAAGCAAAAAAAAATGCTCAAATATTTAGAGACATTAAACATTGAATAAGGTCAAATTGATCCCAAACATAAAAGTAGGGTTAAAGGCCCTACATCATGAAAACCGGAATGTTCCTCTTTTTTTTAATAAAAGAGTTTAACATAGCATACATTGTAAAAAGGTCAAAACATACAGCTCTATGTCAAAAGTCTATATTATCCATATATGAAAACTAACCTGCAAAAACAAGCCTGCTTTGAATTCTCTGTTTTCAACAGTTTAGCTCCACCCATTTATAGCATCTTTCAGTCTGAGCATCCAGTGTGAACAGAGGTCATTTACATATATTTGTCTTAAAGGCACAGTAACAAAATCTGTCTGTTTAATTCTAAAGGATTAGAGGGCTGGGAAATTGTGTAAAAATGAATTATTACTTTCTGAATAATAACAAGCACAAATAGTAACATGTTAACAGAAAGTAGAGATTACAGAGATTATTCTTCTATTAATGCTTAATATACATCAACATCAACACTGTGATTTTTAATAGGTTATAAAAAATTAATAGGTTAGTGAGCATACACAATTATGTGTGTCCGTCATCTGTTGTCATACATTTTTACAAATTCCTAAAAAACACCACAGTACCTACAAGACGATTTACGGGTGTGTTCACGAACTATTGGTTTGGTTTTATGATTGCAAAAAATTGTATTCCATTGTGGGCCACTAGGGGGCTTGTGGGCAAAAGGTTACGGTAAACAACAAATCTTTCTAAAGTGTAGCTATTTGTATTGCTGTTTTTCTTGTTGCTTTGTTTCCACGCCAAACTGTTCACAGTGACCATAAAACAAATATTTCAATGCTTATTGCATATTCAAATGACATATCGTATTTTTTCATTATAATCCATGCCTAATAGGCTTAGAAAACCATTAGAAAGCCAATGTAAGCCCAAATAAGTAAACTGACCTATCGTAGCTGTCAAAACTTACATGTCAGTTAATGTAATAATAAATTTTTCCAACTAATTTTGAGTCATTCCTATTAGTCCAGTCATTATAAAATTTTCACAAAATACAATGGTCAGTTTTAGTCAGCAAAGGTCAGGAAAAAAATGAATATGAGTTTTGGCCATGTACATTTGTATACATGTACACTTCAATGGCGATCTAAGGTCATTCCATTTAATTCAGAACAACTAGCAAGTATAAAAGTCTTCAAAGACTCGATTTATCCAATTTTAAACTGCCAAAGAATCAAAGTTAAAACTTTAGAATCCAAACACTTACAACCACTAATACATCAGGCAGCTTTTAAATGTCTGTGCCACATTCGAATCTTCCAGTGTGCTTAATTCATCCTAATCCACTCCAATATTATCTTCATGAGAGGCAGAGTGGGCTTCATTTAGGGAGGAAATTAAGCTGGTGGTAGAGGAAAAAAAAGGAGCGACAACTTTTAGGTGGCTCTTTGAAACATTCCAGCGCAAATGAGTGAGAAAAGAGCGAGCCGGATGCCAGATCAAACGCGGTCTAATCGCACTTCGCCATGCCCCGGAGACGCCACATGTATAATACGATTTGCACAGTAACTACCTCTCCTATTACAGCCTGTTTGGAACGGCCCGTGTTAATGGGGTTAGCTAATTTACTGTTTAAAGTTGGCGCAAAAAAGGGGGCCGTCCTGATTAATAAACGCTGCACACTATGCTTGTAATTGAAATAAATGGAAGGGCTTTCAAACCAAGATGCTACTGTTAAAGTAATATTGTTTAAAAAATGTTATTATGATAATCCGCTGTAATAATTATATTCTGGAGAGGAGCGCTAATAATGTTTTGGAAAGTATGAAATGGGGTGGAGGATCTGAGCATGGTGGGATATTAATAGCCGACGAGGCCATGTTTTATCCAAAAGTACGGTTGTTTTCTCGTTAACTTGTTTAGACGTGACCCCTTCTGAGCGCCTTCCATCTGCTCTGAAGCTTGAGAGGATAATGCTGTAAGCATTAACTTCGAGTGTGAAGTCTTTTAGCTTCAAAGACAACAAGGACTGAGTTACTGAAAACTGTATTTAGTATCCATTTTTATGAGGAAAAAAAATCAAATAGGGTTTGTTATCTGAGCGTCCTCAATCCTGAATTAACTTGGATCAGTGTAGTGTTAAAGGGCCCATATCCTACATTTTCGAGCATTTTATTATGTTTTATTTCATTTTATGTATTATATTTATAGGATTTTATAAACCATAAACAATCATCCTTCATTGCAACAATAATCATTTTCTAAACTTTGTAAATGACCTCTGTTCTGCACTGTGGCTCATTCAAAAAGCAATCAAGTCCTTATAGCTTCATTGCAAGTACGTGAAGCTAGCCTGCTATAGGCTGAAAAAGTGAATATAAGTAAACGCCTCTGTTATTTGTGACATCACAAAACAGAAAAAAATGATTTCAAAACAGACCACCAACATGCATGGTCTGTATGGAATGGGCTGTGAATAGTACACCTTTTAAGACCTACATTTATTTCACAAAAGTGTGTAAAATGAGTTTTTAAAGATTAAAGAACCCCTTAAAAGTAGGGACGTATATAATATCGAATTTCAGGTCCTTTAACGATTAACACAGTGTTGTATCCAATACCAATACAAGTAACCAATATTTTTTTGACTCTTAAAGCACACACTGTAATCCATAAATAAAACTCTGAAGGTGACTCATTAGTTCTGTTGATGTATTGACTGTTATTAACAGTGATGTAGGCCATTTATAGTGTGTTTCATATTGTTTTGAAAGAATACTTAAAAAAAGAAAACCTGAAAACCAAAGTAAATGATAAGTTTCTGGAAAAAGTTTCTGGTTTGTGTCTTTTTAAACCTGCATTGGTGCCATTTCAAGAGAAGAAATCAAAAGAAGTTATATCAAGTTTTTAAGAAATTCTTTAACACTTTGCTGAAGGGCACCATTCATAAAGCTGCATGACCCCTAAATAAGCCTTTCATAAAATCACATATCAACTTTTATAAAAGTTTATTACAGCAAGCATCCATCTGAACATTGCCTGTCAGTGAAGTGTTACAAGACATTCCTCTGTACTGAGAAAACATGCATTCATTAACTTTATTAAGGTAAACTTCAATGCAATCTGAGATTGATTTATTTGAAAAATGTTGTAATTTTATCAATACTTCCCAGCACTATGGATCATTAATTATTGTGCAAATGTATTTTTAATTGAATTGAAGTGCAGGGTCGTGGCGTTATGCACTATGCAATTCATCTGAGCGAGTTGAAATTGTAACCACTACTGACTGATTATATGGGTGTCAGTGCATGCACAAGCAAGAATGAGGGACCAAGTTATCAACTGTAATTATTAATTAAAATCCTAATATTGGACCAGTAACAACAATTATATTTCGGTAAATAATATCAACCGTTGATTTATCTACAAGACCAAGTACATTGCCTGATTACATCTTTTTGTATCTCTTGGTAACATTGTGCCACACCACTACACGGTCGTGTGTATGTGTGCCTGTTTCCCTGCATGCGTGCGACTTACGGGTGGTCGATGAGGCGAGTCCTCCACTCCTGGCGCCGAAGCTCTTCTCTGGCCTCCTCCAGGGCTGTGATGGATGTGGCCACGCGCACGCTGGACTCCAGGGGCCGGTAGCGCTGCTGCTGCACCTCCACAGCTGGCCGGAAGGGCCCCTGACAGGTATGGGGAGGGATAAGGTAAATGTTTTATTGCCCGCGCCCGCCCGCCTTGTTATTGATGAGGCCCTCGGGCAGCCAACTGGCCCCTCGGCTCCCGCAAACTGCACTGCTGTTTTGGCTCGGATCTAAAGCTCAGTAACGACAATGGCATGACGGCAATAAGCAAGACGGCAGCCTTATATGAGGCAGGGTGCAGAAAGGCCATGCTGGACACTTTTAGAACATATCTTGATGTCTTATGGCTAAAATAAAGTTTCAGAGCAGGCCATAGCATAAAAATATTATCATTCCATAGCACTGGCCATGCTACAGACTGCATAATAACCTTTAGAAGCCAAAGTTAGCTCTGGTGCTAATAAGAACATGGTGTAATTTGATATTTGTAATTTGATGCTGCTCAGCTCACAAGCAAAACAAGCAAATAACTACAAATCCTTACCAGATCTGTGTTTGTATAATCCAGAAATATTTTATGATGATTTAAACGAGATTAAAAGTTAATATTCATCTAGTTTTTGTGGAAAGGAAAAGCTTTACATTTCTGCCATGGTTTTGTCATTTCCTGACATCAAAACAAACTGAAAATGTACAGAAGCGTAGACTCAACCCTGCCAATGCAGAATGCTTTTTTTCCAATATGTCAAACTCAGTCAATAAACAGAATTAATCCACTAAAATTTGCAGATTTAAATATTTTCCCAGTCAAAGATGTGTTCTCATTTTCACTTAGAAAATCAACAAAATGTCATTTGACTTTGGCATTCAAACCTTTGCATACAGCTGTAAGTTGTGTTTGTCACCTGCAGTGAACTGAGAATGCACCATGAAATGACACAGACTCAACAGCAGATGGTCTGCAATCTTGCTTTGCTCAGGGATAGAAAGATTTTCTAATGTCCAGCTCCCTGTTGGCCAAAACAACCTCAAAGTGCAGATATACGCATGTTGAACAATGTGGGTTTTTTTGGTGCTCTTTGTTTCTTAATGTGACCTTCAGACATTGTTACTTTTAATTCATGCTGGTGCAAACGCTCCCTGCCCTTGATACTATCAAGCCCAGATCAGCACCCGGCGCTGACCAATCCCCTCGCTTCCCCAAATGGCACACATTATCAATCTATCACTCCCTGATGCTTATCACTGAGGGGGGTGCAAAGAGAGAGAGAGAGAGAGAGAGAGAGAAAGAGAGAGAGAGAGAGAGAGGTTTGTTCCAGGGTCTTTGTAAGGGTAAAATGTAGATAAATAATGCATCTTCATCTATTGTGCATTGTCTAAAAGGGGTGGCTTTTGTTTTTTTTTGTGTTTTTTAAATAATGACTTCCCACTAAACGGGCCCAGCTGGAGCCAGAGCCTGCACAGGGTGAAGAACTTGGGCTCTAATAAAAAGAAATGACTCACGCCTCATTTCTGCTCACTTATGTTTTACATTAATAGAAACCAATAATAGGAACCAGTTACCATAAAAGTCATGGACCGTAAATAACACAAATGGCAAATACGTATTATCAAATTCCCTCTTGCAGTCAGACAAGATGACATGCTAGATTTGGAAGTACTTAAAAAAAATTCTTTATTGGGAGTGCTTTTAAATGCGTCTGTATTCCCTTACTGAGAGCTCCTTGATGGGATTCACTGAATAAAAAGAGCCAGAGTTGACAGGCATGCTTATCGCTGGTTATCTGTCTGTCTAAATGCTTCAGTGCTATCCAGGGGGGGAAAGGGAGGCATGCTTAATGACATTATTCTTCTTTATGCCAAGTTTTCAAAAACAAGTTCATATGAGCTGTAAATCTCGGCTTTAATCATTGTTATCTCAGAATCTCCTTTGATAATTGTCATTACGCTCTGCTATCTATTCACATTTGTTTTATTAGAGTAGTTGCGGGAGGGGACTTGGCAAACGCAGTGCTCACTCATACACATCTGAATACAGAGGTGGGGGGTGCTTGAGTATGCATTTCAATCAAATGGGCAAGAGTGGAGAAGCAATGACCCAGCCATCAAAATTAAAAAAAAAAACTAGTGAACTTATAGGCAAGATATCATAGTCAGGAATGACAATTTTGCAATGACAAAACTACATTTTAACACCTTTTTTCTTTCTCTGTATCCTTAAGTGTCAACGCTCAACATAATTATATTCACTTCCATGTGTTTAGTCAATTTGCATTCACTGTGTTTTCCAAAATTTACTTTAATGAAATCTTAGCTCTGCCCACATCACGCACAACCTCGTAGTACCATACCGCAATAAAAAGTTCATTTTCTGTAGAATCTAAATAGATTAGACGAAGGTGTGCTGTGGTATCTGGCAAAAAGACGTTAGCAGCAGATCCCGCAAGTCCTGCAAGTTCTAAGGTGGGGTCTATAAGGATCGGACATGATTGTCCAGCACATCGAACAGATGCTTGATTGGACTGAGATCTGGGAGATTTAGAGGCCAAGGCAACACCTGAAACTCGTTGTCATGTTCCTCAAACCATTTCTGAACTATTCAGGTGCCATCTCTTCCCCAGACAAGTAATTCGTGCACATCTGGCCTTCTACATGATCATGATCCATCAGACCAGGCCACCTTCTTCCATCTAGACATGACCATCGTTGATGCTTTTGGCAGTGAATTTACACTTTTCCATTTTTCTTGCTTCCAACACATCAACTTCAAGAACTGACTGTTCAGTTGCTCTCTATATATTCCAGCAATTGACAGAGGCTTGTGTAAAGAGATGATCTACGCTGTTCACTTCACCTATCAGTGGTTTTAATGTTGTGGTTGATGTCTCTTTCCTTTGTACTAATGACAACAATCACACAAATGGTAAAGTAAAGTAAAGTAAAGTAAAGTGGGCCCTTATAGTTGCGCGTGAACACACCACAGCACAGCACACAGTGTGAACAATGTGAAATTCTTTCTCTGCATTTAACCCATTCACCAAGTGAAGCAGTGGGCTGCCACCAAAGAGGGGGTCCCAGTTATCTAAGATCTCACTAGGTAATGCAGTTCTGAGGCCCATTCTTAAAGTCCTTTTCTCAGAATCGGCTATTCTCTGCTTTCATTTATGTAAGAATTCTTAACCATATTCCGAATCATTTTACAGAGCGATTTCCTACGGCATTGTTTTTAGATGGATTTATTATACTAAAACGGGGTACATAATGTTTTCTTGACTAAACAATGAGATTTTAATAGTCTCATTTTTTTCTTCTAGCGTGTGTCTTCAAAATGAAATCAATCCAAAGGCTAATTTGTTCTTTTTAAAAATGCATGTGTGTATATTTAAATGTAATTTTTTTTTTTTTTTACAAAACGTTCTATACAAAAATATTTATAATAATCTACACAGTTTTTTAAAAAAATGACCCCATTCACTCTTAGTGTCTCACCTGACTCATTGGTTAGTCATTCATAGCAATGAATTCCATTACTTTTAGTGATGCTTTGCATAATTTTGCGTCATTTTCAAAACTGTGTCTACAGATGCTGTTGGCACGCTCGCAGGGAATTTCCTTTCTGCTGCTGATGTTTGCTGTATTCTGTGTATCAAGAGGCTGATTTTCAAATAGTATCAAACCTGTAGTGATGAAGTTCTTGGATGTTGTGCATGCTTGTAATACTCATCATTAACATGAATTAAAAATCATTTGTCTAATGTCTCTCCTAGAAACCATGAAATAATTTCAATATTTTTCACCGTTTGTATGGTTAAACTGTTTAAATATGTCCACGCTAACCAAACCTCCTATTTTCATAATTTTCATCAAGTCTTAGATTTTGATTATAGGCCTCTCTGTCAGAGTTCTCAGCCCAAAATAATCAAAAATGGAACTTTCAGCCAAAAAGCTAGAATCCTTACATCAAACATATCTCACTTTAGCTTTGCACTACACTAACCAGCTTTATTACTTAGGCTAATGTGACATAACATTAAGGTTAGCTTAGGGAACCTGATCTTTCTACAGGCTTGTTAGCATATTTAGCCACCCTACCTGTGGTGTCTTGTGTATGGGTGGTAGTCGATCTTTGTCGGAGGGGACAATAGAGTGCTGGTGGCTCGTCGGCCGTGTTTCTTTGAGAGCAGACCTGGTTAAAACTGGTTTAACTCTCCTTAGCCTTAGCTCCATCTCATCAGGCTCTGGACGGAATGGTGAGTTGAACACACCTGGGCACTAAAAAAAAAAAAACACACATAATATTAAGAAAAGAGAAAACATGCTATTAACAAGCCGAGAAAGCTATATAGCTCTAATTTCACAGATTTTTTGGATGGTCTTGAATTGACTTGGAATTGTACAAGTTTTTTAGGGATTCTGAATTTTTTTTACAGGATTTAAAACCTTGTATGAATAAGAGTAAAATCAATACACTTCATGACTTGCGCACTACATGGACTTGAAGACTGAAGAAGCACCACACTCTCCAAGCATTTCCTCAACAGCACATTCTCCAACTTGCTTTTCTCATCTTGCTATCTGACCACCTCCCATTGCGTCGCTCATTGTAGGTACCCATGCAAAACATGCTCTGCAAAAGCACACGGTCTTTCCGAAAAATGAACCTGCTTTTAATCACTCAACCTCAGCGAAACAATTACACTTGTCACCTCCCGTGAGCGGACAGATATCTATCACTTCAGCACCTGTCAAGGCTTCCAGTTAGCACAAACGTTCTCTGGCTTCCTCCTATCCCACATCCCAGAGGAAGCGAACTCCTGGAAGGTGTGGCTTTGCCCGAATCAGACTGGCTGCGATGACTGGCTGTGATCACGTCCTGCCTCTTGCATGTTTAAGAGAAGGAAAGATTGTTTAAGTGGTGCTGCTGATCATGTTAATATGTTAAACTGCTAATGAGACTTCACTGAGGCTTTTCTCCTCCTGCCATTGTGGCTTGAAGCATAGCACAATGGGGGGTACACTGTAAACTCCCAACTTGCTTCAGACTTACAGGAAAAGAGCAATGATGTTGACCCTCGTACCGAGGAACTACATCTATGTCAGCACAGCCACTTTTGTCCGGCAGAATTTTCTCTGGTTAACGATGAACCGTGGGAGACCCATCCATTTCTTTGAGACAAGGTCAGACTTTGGGAACAGAAGTTGCCTAGCACACACACACACACACACCCAGTGTGAGAGTGTGTTAAGAGAATGAGCGAGGGATAGAGAGAGCGAGAGAGAGTGAGACAGTGTGTCTCCTGAAGATAGCTATGTCTTTCCTGCTCTGAGGAGTGGGCTTGAAGCCTGGGTCTGAGGCACGCAGTTTAAACCCTTGACCTTTTTCAAACCCGTTATCTGTGCTGAATAATGTGCATGTCCATGTGTGCTTTGTGCGCATTGTGTTTACAAATGCCTCTTTCAGGATAAGCACTTATTGTTATCATGTCATCCTTTTGCAGCTTGCACAGCAGAAACAGAAAGCAGAAATAGCAGGAATATTGAATTTTTTTCTCACTCATTCAAAATGGGTGAACTTTGTCAAAGGTCTAGATTTTAAATTGCAACTCGATTCTGCTTTCATGTAGAATAGAAGACATTTTATTTTTATTATAATCTGACTTTAAAGCACAATTTCCAGTCAGAACAGAGGTCATTTACATATCGTTACTGTTGGAACAAAACCTCTCATCTCCAAAATGGTAACGGGAGAATGAAAAATATAGTTTATTATAATAAATATTTTTTTCCACATAATCCATTCATTACTAATCTTTTACACAATGTAAACGTCATATGGTGGTTTCAAACGATCTAAAAAAGGACAATATACTAGCACAGTAAGGCACAGTAACAAAAACAGTCTGCTTAATTCTAAGGGACTGTCCAGGCAAAAAAGTACCATGCCTGAAAAATGTTGGAGATGGGCCCTTTAACATCGAAACAGATATAAAAAAGTTAGAAATGCACTCAAACCTGTTCAGAGACAATGTGAATAAAAGGTCATTATTTAATTAACTAAAGTAATCATGTAAAAGCATTTTTAAAAAAAGACCAAAACGACAGCAATGACTCCAAAGCAATCAGCAGCTATAGCAAACACTATAACCACTGATGCCACACCACACATTAAAAGTGTGCCCACTGCCCACCCTCCACCCATTTGGATTCACTATCATGCTGCTCCCCCACATCTGTTCCCCATTAGCTATTAGCCGGTACGTATTATTTCTTGATTTCTGCCCACCGACTGCAGACAGCTGGCAACGGTGTCCTCTTGCCCTGGACGCCGTAGCAGGGCTGGCGCGCAATGCACTGTGACTTGGGCAAATAGCGCGGCCACGGGCAGCCGCGACGACAACAGGAACTGAGCAAGGGCCGCAGAAAGGCATCATGACCAGAAAGGCATGAAGGAGACCCCTGCAAAATGAAATATCTGCCTGCCCACAACCGCTGCTGAATCAACAGCGACCAACGCACTTCATCATAATTATCTAGACACGCCATTGCCAGAGGGTCTTCTGAGGAAAAATTATATATGCCTGTTAACATTGCCTGTCTCCTAACTGCTGCAATGATTTGCTGAGGAGGGTATATATTCATATTTTATTATCAAGATGGCCAGATGGAACTGTTAACCTGTAGTAGACATGGCATTGCTTAAGAGTGGTGGATTTACTGGACTAAAACTGAATATTTGTATGACGTTCCATAATATGGATTTTACCACATCCTAGATACCCTGTATTACGTCATCACACTGTGTAGGTAAGGGTGGAAAAAAGGCCAGGAAGCTTTTTCACCAGCACGTGTGTAAGCACAAAAAAACAAACACTGCAACAAGTATTGATTTTCATATTAATAATAATTTATAGTGATATTTTCTTTTCAAGATAGTAGAAAAATAATATGGTATAAATTTCAGTTCAATTTCAGTTTTTTTGGGTTTTATCTTAAAATTTGAATTTGAATGATTCTCTGATGGACTTGTACAAGCTGCCTTGATATTTTGAGTTCTCTGAACTCAAAAGTGAGCAGAACAAAGTCTGTATTCTGCTATTCTGTTGAACTTTTAATCTAAAATTCAACAAACTCAAAAAGTTGGCAAAGAATTAATTTGTTAGGTCAAAACACAGTGCATTATAATTTATATTACTAATATAATACAGTATAACTAATAATCCTAATCCTAATATATACAGTATGACTCCTATTCCAGTCAGCACCAAAATCGATTCCTTACTCAAAGCTGACTAGACTCAAGCTCATCTGTAAAAAATGATGACTTCCTCTGTGTGTACGTGTCTGAGAGAGAGAGAGAGAGAGAGAGAGAGAGAGACCTGCTGACCTGCTTGGTGCTGAGGAGGAAGTGGAGCCGCTGAGCTTGGATGTATTTCTCCTGTTCCTCTCTCTCCATCGCAACACGCTCTCTCTCTTTCCTCTGGTGCTCTGCAACCTCCTCTAACTCTCTCCTAAGACCATAGAAACACTCTCTGTTTCTCTTTGAAAACTTTGCTTTCAAGTCTTTCTACAAAATAGTGATGTGGCAAACATAAACAGTGCAACTGGAATTACACCACATTAGTATGGCAATTAAGGTAAAATTACCTGACAGTGGAGTCCAAAGGTCTGAGATCACTAGTAAAAACACTTCTATTTTGCATTTTTTCCTATTTAATGTCATTACAAATTATATGACCAGCATGACAATTTGACTTAAAAATGGAACATCTGAAATTTTAACATGAATTTTAGAATTTCTTAGTATTGGAGGGATGTAATTTTGCTTTAATGAAGATGTACATTCAAGCTGTCTTGGCCTCCACAATTCTGTGCAAGCGCCTCAGATGAGAAGATCAGATCCACCTGAGAGTGGAAGGGATTAAACTCCAAAATAAATCTACCCTTAACATGGTCAATGTCACAAATTTGCTTAAAGCTGAATAGTGACAAAAACAGAACAATTTTCTGTTCCAGATGTTCATTGTGGTCTCAGACTTTCAAACCCCACTGTATTATTCTATCACGGTAATGAAGTCCTACTCATATTAGGAATGTTTTTGTGTATGTGTTACATAACAAAATATATCAATGTGATTTAAGAGTTAAATTCTTCTCTGTGATGCAAAAAGACATATTCGGAATCAACAAATGACAAATAAAAAGTTGCTTTTTTGTGTTTTAAATATACACCCTTCTTTATAGAGCGTTTTATCCAAAAGCAGTACAGTACCCATATCGAACCACTCAGTACCAAAACAAGCAGTCAAGCTGTTTCTGCAGCAGTTTGTCTACAAGCAAGTGCAAAAGGAGGCAATCCCTCATCAGCCTCCTCCCCAGGCTTGCACTTTTCAATTACAACAGCACAAAAGACTGTATTAATATTCCCTTTTACAAGCCCTTATAGAACTGGCTATATTGACATTTAAAAATCACCACTTTTGCAGAGGCACCCCCCCCCCCCCCCACCCTCAGCCCAACCCCCACTTCTCAGCTCAAGATTAAATGTTGAAATGAAATATGTAGACTAGCATGGCAGGGGTTTGCCACACGGCCTGCTGGAAATAGCTTAAAGGAAGACTTCATCTAGCTTCCTTTTGTTATTAGCAATAGTAGCTATTTTGGGCAAAGTGCTGCTTTAATAATGTCATTATTTATAATAATTAATTGCAATGTCATTATATTAACAATATAACATTAACCCTTGGAAGTTGAGTTATTACTTCTGTTTTGCTATATTATTCAAATGTAATTACCTAATTAAGTATTTAATAATGCGATGACTTACAATGCGGGTCAGAAGTTTGAAAACAATGTTTTCAATAATTGTAGAGCATAAAGTTATAATACAATGAATTTCCAGAATGCCTTTTATTAAAAAAAAGGTGATCAAAACAGGTAAATAGCTATTTACCATATACCACTTACCCTATGATAATTTTCTTATAACCAATATTTTAAATATTGAATCAAAATTACTTAAATACCTTTTTTTTTTTTTTTTTTAATTATGGTGACAGTGATCTTTCCCCCTAATTAGATGTGAAATAGGGAAAGGACTCTGTCACCATAATTGCAAATACTATCAAAAACAAACAATGCAATAATCTTTATTCACTAATACTAGTTACACAGGTACTCAGCACAACAACAATGCTCCTTTTATATAAAACATGGAGCTGGTTAATGTCCTTTAACTACTGACAGTATCACATTATGCTCAGAAAACCAGTTTATGCTGTCATTTTTCATAACAAATAATGAATACAGATATATTGCCTTGGTCCAGTTCAAATTACTTGTTTCAGTGTGATACAACCGAGTAATTAATATCAAGTCACACCATTTACATTTAGCTGCAACTTCTAAAGGGCTAATAATAAAGTTTGTTGGGTGATCTGAAGCTGTGCAGTCTCGGGCCGGTTGCAGTTTCATTTTTTTTTTTTTTTTTCCTGCTTGGTGCTACACTCCCTGTGACCTTTGCTGACCTATATCTCACACTTATTATTAATTGCACTGTAGTGGACAAAAGCCAAACAGATTTGTAACCGTGGAAGGGGATCTCGATCTGTGTCTCAGAGAGGGGATGGGGGAACACATAAACCTCATTAGTGCTGATGGACCAGCAGGGAGACATGGGAGCAGCTAACACAGATGACCTTTGTGTGTCCTTACACCAAACACACACACATACACTCACTGCCCTAACTTCACTGACGGACAGGTACTCTACCGCTCGGGTTGGTGCTAACTACTTGAGTGTCTGTGCTGTACTTTAATGTCTTTTATGCTTTCTTTGAGTAGCTCATGGTTGTGTCCAGTATGTCATTTCACAAAGTACCCCATTTGTAGGTCTGAAGTAAGCTATAATATTGTACATTTTCAGTTTTCTATCAAATGCAGCCTATGCCGGAGAGGTGACTTCATTTAGTCATAAGTAAACATGTGGTAGGTTGGCTCCTTGTTTTAGAAGGCAATAACCAAAGCACGGTGTAATTTGATTCAAAATTATTAATTAGCATTAAAACAAGCAGTGCAGATTCTAAACTTCAACCAATGTCACATTTGTGTTCAAGTAGAAGAGGAGATACGATTGCTTTATTATGATTTGAATCATGGCTGCTGGAACTAGGGGCAGGTGGGCATTTGACTCACCACTTTTCAAACAACTAGGGTGAATACCCACCACATTTTGACTGAGTTCAGGATGCTTATGAGCCCTCTTTCACGGCAGCCATTAAATGAAATTTTGCCTTGTTCAGGAGTTCACTGTTCAGCCTCCTTGAAGTTTGATTTTTCATAAAATGTTTTGAATTTGAAAATATTTTAATTTAATTATAATGTGAACTCAATGATTTGCTGGTATAATAATAATAAAAATATATGAGGAGCCTATTTCCATCTTTCAGTACATTTAAAAATGTGAAAATAATTTTATACTAATTATCATTTGAATTACAAAACTGAGTTGGATTACATTAATAAAAATATCTGAGGAGCCAGTTTCCAGGGTGGCATGGTGGCGCAGTGGGTAGCACTGTCACCTTACAGCAAGAAGGTCTGGGTCAAAGATCCTTTCTGTGTGGAGTTTCTGCCTGTGGTTTCCTCCCACAGACCAAAGACACGCACATCCAGAGAATTGGAGATGCTGAATTGCCCCTAGCTGTGAATGTGTTTGTGGCGACCTGTCCATGGTCTGGTGACCTGTCCAAGGTGTTTCTCTCCCTTTCACTCTGTGACCACTTCCAGCACCCCCAGCCACCCTAGTTAAGGATAAACAGCTCATAAAATGGATGAATGAACTCAATTTCCATTCCACTTGTGGAAAAGGGTTGCAGAAAAAGTAAAAAAAAAACTCTCCCTAACCACATGGACCACTGACCAATTAGCATAAACAAATAGACAATCAGACTCAGCTGCAAAACCAATTAATATCCTCATTTCAGGTTGGGGACCATTTCCCAAAAAGCAAAATCTGTGTGTTTAGTGAGAAAACAATGAGAGTTTATATGTTTTTGTCCTGAGATGCATAAACTAATACTCATTCACTCTGTCACAATTTGTTACCACCCAATGTGATCTTTACTCAGTCAGTTGCAGCATTTATTTCTAGCTTGCTGAGCTACAAGTCGATGCTCTTGATAGATGTAAGCTACTAAAGTTAGCTATCTGAGCAGAGACGAGTGATGTACCAAACACACAGAACTGAGTTAATGAAAACGGGACATGTTGTTATATTAAAGCCATGATGCAGACCATATGTAGAGACGAATATTTTAGTTAGGTCTATTTTTGGTCTTTTGTTAGCCAGTCAGCCACTGTTCTGTTGTGCTTCAGCCAAGTTTTTGCTTTAATGATAAAAATTTATATTTATGTATCATGAATATATCATACTTAATGAGTGAAAAATAAAGTATATTTTACCTTATATTTAAAAAACCATGTTTTTCTTTGAGTACTATTTTGCCTCACAACACACCATTGGGAACCATGTCTCAGGCGTTAAGACAGTATATGTGGAACCACTTCATGCAACAACTTAATGCGAGGGAGATTTTAGAGGCATTAAATACGTCAGACATCTGGTTCACAACACCACCACTGTGATCAATTTCACATCAAACCACTCTGAATGAATGAATTTTGAAATATCAGTGCAGTCCTTTTAACTCTTGTTGAAATGTTGAGTTGTATATAATCAATAAAAAGTCATCCTACACTAAGGCCTTTTGTAGATATTGAAGCAAACGAGAAAAAGTCAGAATGGAGGCTTGAACCAGTAGATACAGAGTCAAATAATGTAATTCATTGCACAAATCACTATTTATTGAAATATGTATTTATGAAAATACATTGTTCAGTCTGAGCATTTTGGCCTAAAAATAAATGCATTGTTAAATACTGTTCATAAATATTAGGCCCTGAAAGCTTCAACCATTTGATTGAAAAAAGACAGATTTTATGAGTTCGTAAAAAAAAAAAGAAAAAAGAAAAAAAAGGGATTGTTTACCAGCTTTAATATTTTGCCACAATTACTGCCATAATGAGCAGTTAAGTATATGCATACCGTAGCCGTATTAAACACTTTATTATTGTGATAAAGCACTTGCCCTAAATACTCTGAAATGTAAAAAAGTAAGGAAAGCCTGCAGTTATGAAGCCAGTTTCCTTTTTTTTATTTGAAAAGATGTCCTTGAAAAGAGATGCGAGGGTTGAAAAAAGTAGCCTAACCACTAGGAGTCCATAAATTCCCCCCTCTGCACTTCCGAAGAGTTAAAGATTTGCCTTGCTAGAACATTACAGAGAGACATTTATCTGATTATGGCAGTAATAATTACCCAGCTGTTTATTACAGATAGAGGAATAATTCATGCAGGAAACAGGCCATGGTGGCAATGACACTCTGTATTTAGTAAATATGCAAGCCGCTCACTTCTAATTACTCAAGCCCAGAGGAAGCCCTTATTAAGCGCCGGAACCTTAAGTGTCTTTTTGACAAATGATAAACTGTTATATTGCACAAACTCTTGCTGCGGAATTGCCGCAGTGAACTTGGGTCCTGACTTCATTAAGATATGCAGGAGAGCGAAGATGGACACAGGAACATGGCGGCTCCTGTCGCCAAGCTCGAGCTAATGAAACGACACGGATGTTTTTCTTTTTTTCCAAGGGTTGAGATCCTTCACTGTTGGCAGGGAGAGAGAGAGAGAGAGAGAGAGAGAGAAAGAGAGAGAAAAGGAAAGAGAGGGGGCTGCCCTGACGCAGGCAGATGCTGGCCTAATATCATTGGCATGTCAAGCTAGTCGGCTCATGCTAAATGGGAACCATTAGTAAAATTTTGAATAATTTATTCAGTCGCCGGAGCTGCGTGGATTAAATCCTGGCATGGAGACCTTTGAGGGGTGAATGATCAGTCACTAGGTGACACCGTGCCCAGCGCAGAGCAGACCCTCAAAATCAACACAATCTTTTACTGATTGAACATGACCACAGAAGCACTCCATAAACAAGTGATTAACTGACTAAGAGACAGAAGACAGAACTAAGATGAAAGAAAGAGAGAGAGAGAGTGTGGGGATGAGGGTGGCCGAAATGGAAATAAAATACTACTTGGGGACAATTAAAGCATTTTCGCAGTCTATGATGTGCATCACAACATTTCCTTTTTTGAGATTACAAGAGTACAAATAATTTTACGAGATTTAAGAGATTTGTTTACCAGAAATTTGTTACAAATGTGACACACGGTCAATACCAATCAAATGTAGGGTTTCTACACACTCTGACAACTTTATCATGATGTATCCTGATAACAAAACACATGATTGTACTGCCTGTCTTTATATTGGCCTCTTTATTACAAAGTGCTGTTAAGTTAGTTAAGTTTATAAGACTATTAGCCCAATAAAAGGTTTACGGAGGATTTAAAGTCATAAACACCTTAAAAGTCATTAATAAGCAGATAAATAGCACATAAATAAAAAAGGGCAACAATGGCTTGTCTCATCCGATGAATATGAATATCTGATGAAGCTGAGAGGTAAAAAGCTAACTGATGGAAAAGACAAAATAAAATCAGTATTAGCACTTGATATTGTATATATATCACTTTAATAGTATGAATGTGTATGAATTAATAATATGAATGTGGTTTCACGATTTGGCAAGCAACAGGTCGCTGTTTCCCTTTTTATTTCTGCGTTATAACTGCGTGTTGATGACTTTAAAGCGTTTATGATCTAATTAATAACTAGTAAATGCATTTACAAACATTCTATAAGAGTGGTGTTATCGTAAAGTGGTAAACATTATTTCAACGCCCCATTTGCTCAATTTTTTCCATTACCAGCCTTTGCTATTATGTATTTAATTCACTGATGCGTAAACATTTTACCAGTAATGTTAGCAGTAGTGCACAAACATCAGCCAATGTGTATCAAAACTTCACAGCATGTGTTGATTTGTTTTCTCTATCCTAAGCTCTCAATTACAGCAAATACAGCATCTTACCACAGAAGGTATTTTTTTTAACCTCACCGCTTCATATGCATTAGAGATGTGACTCATAGGTGAGAAACCCCATTAAAGGCAGGCAGCATCAGTGTGTGGGTGGGGAGGAGGTGTAGGTGGGTACTGGAGTTACTGATCCAAGGAGCACTTAACAAATTTACATTTAATTTTAGGCGAACCCTTAAGATATTTTCCCACAAAATATATTGGGCACATTAAAATGTGACTTCAAGTTTTTATCAAAGGTAAAAGATGGTATCTTTTCTGCCCCTGAAGCAGGCATGTTTTATTAATGCAGGAGCTGGCTGAATGCAGAGGCTAATTTTTTAATTTCATAACATTATTCGCTTGTGAGTAACCCAGGGGCAGAGAAGATTATACACGGCATTCTACCAGTGTGCATGTTTTCACACACTATTTAGTATATAAAATCCATTCCTCTGAAACCAACGGGACAAAATCTTTGTAAAGCAAGTATGTACACTGCTGTTCATAGATTCAAAATCACTTATATTCATAATTCACTTATGATAATTATATTCAATATACTGTAATCTTTATATTCCAAATTTTATTTAAAATACAATAACTTTATA
>JBBPCZ010138176.1:7842-21003 GCA_037974445.1 Brycinus macrolepidotus | reverse complement strand
AAACTGTGTCCACAAAGTTGGAAGCATGGGGTTGTCCAAAATGTCTTGGTATGCTGAAGCATTAAGCTTGCCCTTCATTGGAAGTAAGGGGCCTAGCCTAAACCCTAAAAAACAGGTGTGTCCCAATACCTTTGTCCATATAGTGTACCTTTAGAATTTACAGTCATGAGGACTGTACCCTCCTAAGCCATAATGGCACTTTAATGCTTCGATTTTGGCTGGCTAAATAGAGCTTTGGTTAAGGCAAAGCTGTGGGTAGTTGTTAGTTTTTTCAAAGCGTTTCTCTGCCCATGGCAGCCCATGTGGTTCTTGTGTGGGTGGTGGCTGAGCACAACCTTAGAAGGATGGGAAGACGATGTTTCTGTTAGTCTTTTATTTAGGCTCTTTACTTTGTGTGAGTAATTGATCATGTGCAAATAGAGGTTTCTGTCACACACGGATTAGTGTAGTTCAAAAATGGGTTGCTTCCTGACCATTTTAAAGGCCATATCAGAACAAAGCCATGGTTTCCTTGGAGACACTCTGTGCCATAGAACTGTTTTTAATTATCAAAGGCACCATTTGCAGGACTGACAACAGAGAAGATCACCATGATAACAATATGTCGGTTACCTCTTGATTGGTAAAATATTTTGTTTACTGGGTTTCAGCAACTTAATCAACCAGTAACTAATAGAATGAATAAAATACTAGTGTTCCATTACACTACATTACATTCATTTGGCAGATACTTTTATCCAAAGCGACTTACAATGTTGACAAACTATTTACTATACAGTAGTTTGTGGGGACCATAAAGTCTGACTGGTTGAAAAATGTCTAGTTCTGGACAGCATGGGGTTTTTAGCATACCTTTACTAATCCACTAAGGACCAGTTGCAAAGGAAAGTGGGGTATTAAAGTACTGATTTATTATTTCATTTCATTTATGGCATTTGGCAGACGCTGTCATCCAGAGGGACGTACCTTGGTGCTTTGTCACTAACAAAAAGTTCCTCACACTTGTAAACCCAGACTTAAAATGAAGAGCTGCTAGCAGACTAAGATTCTACCAGAAGGGAAGTTATTATTTCAACCGGGCTGCATCAGATCACATAGAGAGGACAGTTATTTGTGAAGTTTGTGTTAAGTAAGCTGGTGCTCAGTGAGGAGGTGGGTCTTTAGTGGCTGTTTGAACACAAATATTTTGTTTCATTTTGCTTAGTCCTCCCTTTCCCCACCCCTCCCACCTCCCACCATCAACATGAATTTGATACCACTGGGTTATAAGCTACATTTGTTTTATGTGTTTTTATTCATTGCACATCATATTCTGAATTTTAAATTCTTTTAAAACATTGACAGATATCTCATCTGCAAGCTGTGGGCGTCTAGGGCGAGGGTTATGCCAGGGCACCTGAAATATGAAAACTGTTGCATATATTCATGTATTCATGGGTATCCAAACTGAGATTTGTGGAAACTGAGCTTGGGTCCTGCAAGCCAATTTAACACACCCACACGCTGCTGAGTGCACTTTGTCTTGTTCCAAGGATCCCGCGACTGCACACACACGTTATCAGACAGTAGCATTTAGCCAGCCCTGTGCACTGAGACTGCACGTCAGCTGTGGCTGAGCCGTTGTCCGGCACCGGCCTGTCTCTGGATGATTTGCACATTCCCTAGTTGCCCACTCTGTACTTAGCCACTGTTTTCAGTTCATCTAAAGGGAGTTATTCTTTCAGAGAGGGAATAGGATTCTTCATCAAGGACATGCTGCACTGCAGCTAGGCTAAGAAATCTAATGGAACTTGTTCTTTGGTTTGTTTTTTGTACAGGAACACAAACCAAAGCATGAGCTATTTATAGTATGTTGTACAGCTGGCTTATTACACATAGCATTTGACACAACTTCCCCCCTTTAGATTAAGTCAGTAGTTGTGCCAAATCACAGTTTGAGTTTGGGAATTCTTCATAGAAAAATATCCTCAATCCAGGTTATGACTTACACTGCATTTGAGGAGGAAATCAACTGTAAACTCAGTTTGCCCCAGGAAATGGTAGCAGGCACTTCCCTGTTTCCTGTCTGTGTTGTGACAAGTAATCAAGGAGCTGTGTCCTGTTTGCTGACAAATTACACCGACAGTACCTTCCTATAGACACACACAATTCAAAAGCAGGTTTCCCTTTTACTTGTGTTAGATTTCATGGTAAATAGAGCCACAGAGATGATCCAAATTTGCACAGAATACAATCTCTACACAGTAAGAACGTTGTTCTCTTGTGCTACAAAGTTATCATTTAGGTTTCACTAGCTAGTACACAGCTTTGTTACGTACCAGACCATTTAAAGTTTTTTTTTCCCACAGGAATGAATAGTGGAACTATGTGGCCTAAAGTTTGCACGCTATCTACCTACCAAACACCATAGCAAGCACCTAGCAACACTTTACTTCTGCCGTCGCTGGGGTCCCTTGACCAAATGTGTCCTTGATTGGTTCGGCTGCTTTGGACTCCCCACGTGCTCCTCCCCTATCCAACGACAACTGCTCTTCAAAGCTCCGGCGGAGAAAGTTGTTCCTGTTGCTGTGGACAAGAAACTCTCAAACTACTCCTCACTCAAATTCCAACAAAAACTACCTCTACCTCTATTATGTAAAGCACAAGCAAGGCTACAATATTCTATGCTAAGAAGACATCGGTACAAGACAACAGCAGACATGCCAGGCATAAGTAGACGAACACACACACACACACGCACACACATATACAAACACATATATACATTATTGTACAAGAGGGACATATGTAAATAGTTTGTTTATTTCTGCAATAACTGTCTTTTTGCCAGTAGAGACTAGTTAACATTAGAATAACTGTAAAAGTGTAAAAGCTTTTTTTGTTTCTAAAAAGTAGTTGATGTTTTGGATTAGGGTTAAAAAACACAGGCTATATACGCACACACACACACACATATATGTATATATAAAGGGGGCATTTGGCTGACGCTCTTATCCAGAGCGAAATACAATCAGTTTAAATGGTCTTTAAAGGGTTTGTAATGTAGTTTGTGGGTTGTCACTTATTTCATCACTAAACTCTTTTACTTCATGATTGAGTACATCATTACAACATGTATAGATTGACTGATTGACATGAATATATTGTTTACAACAGCACAAACTTGCCTTTCACTGTGTTAATGCAACATATTTCAAATACTTGATATGATGTACGTGTGTGAATCAAGCCAGTTCAGTGCAGCATGTTTTTTGTGGGGACTTTGATCACCTTCTGTTCTGCAGAAGAGGAAATATGAGACTGCAAAGGCTGAAATGAGGTCAGAAGAGAAGGTGGATTTGGAGAAGATGATGGCCATATTGACTGAAAAATCAATAGGGCAGTAATCCTTTAACTTTCTTAGCCTGCATGATTCTGGGGGGAGGGAAGATTAGTGAGTCATTCTGGAGGTAAAAAAGCATTTGAATTGAACTGACTAATTTAAACATTAATGAGAATAAAATGCCCTACAATTAGTCCCCTTCAATGAAAACGTCATATGATAACAAAAATCAAGCTGTTCCTTTTGATAAATTTCATTTCACAAACACACTACAAATGTGCCAATATTCCTCACATTTGGTATTCACATTCAACTGACCACACAGGTCTGAGACAAAAAAAGAGGAACATTAAGGAATGGTTCATTTCATTTTCACTCTTATTATCAACATTACTGTGTCCCTTGGCGTGTTCAAAATTATCGAGTTAAAGTCCTTCTTTATATACACTCTTCATACTCAGTGAGTCACAGCCTGGAGACATAGCCTCAACAAAGCACGTCTGTCCAGGGCAAAAAGTGTGTTTGTAGCGGAAACTCCATAATGGTGATTCAATTGATTTTCTTTAGTACAGAGTTTCACTTTTGTGTCATGTCTTACTGGAAAAAAGAAACAAGATGAGTAATCTGATTATTTAAACATCAAGAAGTATAATTGGATCAACTGCATTAGCTAGAAAATGCTAAATGTGTGTGTGTATGTTTAGTTTCATTGTAGCAAAAACCAGAGAAAACTACTAAAGGACCAAATACGTGTGTGTGTGAGTATATATATATATAATATACACACTACACACAAACACATTTACACATTTTCTTGCAAGTGCAGTTGATCCAGATGATCCAGTTTAAATAATCACATTACTTATCATATTACTCACCTCTTTTCTATTTTAGTGACATTTTTCCAGTACGACATGACTCTGAATAAAGCAGGTCCTTCAACAGTACAGGCTTGGATACACAAGACTGCACAACTTTTAACTTGTATATAAGCTTATCAACTGCCACCCCACCCTTTTCCTCCATAACTTTTGGACTGTAACTCTGCTAAATAATGTGTAAAATACAATAAATATTTGATTACAATGACAACATTGCTAAAACGTATATACACAAGTGTACAGATACACACATACATATATATATAAGGGTGGGGAGGCAGCTGATAAGCTTATATATAAGTAATAAGATGTGCAGTGTTGTGCATTCGAGGCTGTACTGTTGAAGGACCTGCTTTATTCAGTTTAGCAGTTGCACTGCTTTTCGTTTCTGTAAAGGAGCAGAGAGCATATCCTCTTGTTCCAGCAGCTTCTAGGCTGGACACACCTTAACCTCTTCATCATGCAATTATTGTCATTAAAAAAGACTATAATTAGTCACTTCAGGAGCAGTGTTCCACAGCTGAAACAAAAAGTAGGCTACAAATCTAGCAGCACCTTAAAATACTGATCTTGGTCCGGGCTCAGGCACAGAGCAGCTGGGATTCAAATATTCATTATCACTCTTCTTAAAGGAACATTTTTTTTTTTCTTCTCTATTTTTTTCTTCTCTATTTTTATTTTTAATAAAAGCTCCAATTATTTGTAGGTCCCCAGAGCATGGAAGGGGGCTGTGTTGCAGCCCCTCTGGGAGAATCTTGAGGTTTTATTGCTGTGCTTCAAGACGCTCCATCTGGGGCCCTGCATCTGTCACCATCATGACTATGGGCAGACACCCCTAACAGACTTGAATTTACTTTCAATCAAATTACTTCTACATCAATAAAATATATATTTTTTAAATACGTATTTTTATTCAACACAGCTGTGTTGATAAGATATTTTATTTATGTGGAAATGACATATACATTTAAATAAATCATTTTGACTTTTCTTTTTTTTTTCTTCCTTCCGTCCTTCCTTTTCTTCTTTCTTTATTTCTTTTTTGCTTTCTTTCATTCATTGATCATTTCTTTCTTTCAGGGATTCAGTGGTCTGTTCTTTTTCTTTCTTTCATTCTTTCTTTCTTTCCTTTTTTTCTTGTGTTTTCTGCATTGTCTTTCCCCTTCAAAGTGACAGATGTCACTGGCATTAACAAAAGAATGTTTCTTACTCACTAATTTTTGGAAAGTGCAGGTTCTAAGCATTCAGGTCATACACCATTTGTGACTGTAAATAGAAAAGGAGAATTTTATTAGAATTTGGTGGAATTTGATGAAATTTGAGGAAGGGGTTGCTGTTGCATGTAGTTTTTTTTCCTCAGAAAAATAACATTTTACATTTTTTCCCATGTTTATAAGTCAGAAATACACAATATGGAAAGAGAAGGTGAGTCAAACTAAATATGTCATTAGTTACAGAAGTCTGTAACTACATTTAAATATAATGTAACTTGAATGTGTGACAAAACAATGACTCTAGACTCAACCGCTAGTTTTAATTTTTCATAGTGACCCCACTTCTTTACAGCACTAAATATGGTCATTCTAATGTAAATATGCTTTTCAGGCCAAAATGTATCTGAAACGTGGAACACTATTGAAAGACTTGGTTGGATGAGATGTCCTCATTTGATGCGCCGGAGTTCATGGCCTGGTTGGAGACTTGCTCCAATTGATTCTACTCAAGGGACATTTGGATATGAAATATTAGACATTAACCTGATGATATCTTTAGCAGAGTCATTAATACAGCACCAAGTAGGCTAGGCGCTGCCTAACGACCCGTGGCCAGCATTCACTGTTTTTACCAATGAGGATGATGGATGATGGACACGCAGCATGACCCATTTTCACAGTCCTAGCTAGTGCTCATCCACCTGTAGAAAGAAAGCATCTTCTTTCAGTTCCTCCTTCCCCACCTCTCTCTATTTTTTATACGCTGACATTAATATTTAATTAGGGTAGCTGATGAGATGCATAACCCAGCCTTATGCTTACATCCATTTGAATGGGGGGCTTAGCTTACACAAGCTAACTTCCAGTTTGGCTGTTTCAATTAGCGGCAGCTGTGAACCTTCAGGGCTAATTGCCAGCCAGATGACCTCCAAATGGTGGTGTGATTTAGTAAGGTCAGGTTTCATGCAAGTGAAAGGAATTAAAGCAGGAAGTTAAAATCATTTTGTGCGTGTGAGTGTGACAGTGTGTGATTCACAGAGTAGAGGGGACAGATTTATCTGTGCAGCAAGAGAAGGCCTATAGTCACTAACTGTAAGCCTACAAATGATAAAATGCGTATAATGGATTGGAAAGTGGATATGCCAGATGAAATGTCATTCTCCTCACTCAGACATACAGCACTCAGCATTTCCCTCATAGACATACAGACATTAGCATTTCTCAATGTGTTTATACAAACATCCATTGCTTCTACACATATTTAACTACTAAAGATATTTTGTCATTGTGTTGATGCGTTTATCTGACTCTGACAGCTCATCTAAACAGTTTGTACTTTTGATGGTCAGTATCTGTCACATCACTTAATACTGTCCTGCATTGCATTAGTGCTTTCAGTCAAATCAGTTTAACCTTCTTTGGATATGTATGAAAGAACAAAGCCAATCACACATAATCTGTTAGCACTATATTTCCCTTCAATTGTAAACAAATGTACGAACATCTTCCCGGACGAAGCAGGGGCAGCTGGTGGCCTGGTGGTTAGGGAGTTGCCCTTTTGATCGGAAGGTCGAATCCCAGGACTGCCAGTGGCACCACTGAGGTACCCTTGAGCAAGGTCCCGTCCCCACATACTGCTCCCCGGGCGCCGCATCACTGGCTGCCCGCTGCTTCACTCGGATGAATGAGTTAAATGCAGAGGACAATTTCATGCTGTTCACACTGTGTGCTGTGGTGTGTTCATGTGTGACAAATGGACACTTTACACACTTTTACACAAGTTTCACCCAGTGCATGGTGTTGAAAATGGAGCAGGAAGAAGGTGTCTTGCAGGTACAAGAACCAGGCTTTGTGAGAGGACGTGGTGTCCGAATGTGTGGAAAGGCAAGAGGGAGAGAAGCACGCAAAGGAGAAGTAAGAGGCGAAGACAGGGATAGTGAGAGAGAGATTACGGACCATGTTATGAACCGTTTAGTGGTTCCATTTCAGAGGAACAGTGACAGAGTGAAAGAGTTTAGACACCAGAATGTACAGGTAAAGATATAGGTATGGAGTTTCTAATGTGAACTCTTTTTAATTTTACAGAGTTGGAGGTCAAATGAGAAGCCACACAATTTTGTGTAAGTGGATGATACAGGCTTTGACTTGAATAAAGTAAGACGATGTAGAAGGAGCATTATAGGCCCGAGGGCCACAGTGAATGTGCCAGGCCAGCATGAGGCCAGTTCCACAATGCAGCCATGGAGCCCTGCAATACAGACCAGTTCCTTCAGTTCTTGGATGAACTCTACAATGCCCTCATTCCAGAAAATAAATGGTGGATTGTGAGAGCCAGTGTATCATTTCATGTTGTAAACTCGGACAATGTAAGCTTTCACCACTCCAGCCGTTTGAGGGAATGGTTTGAAACCCAACAAAAAATGATGATGGTGCTCTTGCCACCTTATTAACTATTCCTCAAACCATCTGAGGAATTATTAGCTGATCGCCTGTACCATAATTAGATTTCCTTACTGGAGGTAAGTGATGCTGGCTGTGAAAACATTACACCTGAGATTTGTCAGGGCTGGGTACAGTATGCAAAAAGATGTTTCCCTCTGTGACTCAGAGGGACTTGACTATTACAGCTTGACTATTACTTTTTTGACTATTACAGTTTCACATTTAGAATTTCTCTTTTCCAAGTAACAGCAATTATATTGTGTAAAGTCTCATATAAATCCTTCATATTTCCTTTTTGTGTCTAAGCATTTATAACAACATTACATTTTTGTTTCTCAGTAAGGTTTTGATGACATGTGGTGCTCAGGTCTTAAGTCACTGGTGAAAGAGAGTTTTCATTGGTCACAGTGCTGAAGTGACTGACTGACTTTGCATGTTTTGACAAATGTGAAAAAATTGTTTTAGAAATTTTATATAGGTGTGTTATGAGGTAGGTATGTGTTATGAGAAATGCCTTAACCGTTTTGAGAACTGCATTAAGAGTGGTGAGGATAATGCTCCTGATGTGAGAAGTGATTGAGAAAAACTGTAATGAACCTCCACGCTGAGGAAGAAACATTAAACATTAAGATTTCACAGTATAAAATCAGGAAAAACTGAAGGCCCTTAGAAGGAGGGCTAAAGAAAACAGTGAAGAAGGGACTTCAGCTCAACATGAAAAAAAACAAAGGTCCTGACAGAGGGAGAGACCACTACAACTGGCACCGATGGTGAATTTGTAGCAGTGGTGGACAGCTTTTTCCCACTTCATCAATTATCCATTTCAAACAGCAAAGGATCCAGCATTCAATAAATATGACACAGACTGACTTTGAACATAACAAGGATGAAGAAGCCCGAAAAGATCTTTAGATGTATTGATTTGCCTCCACAAACAAAAGTCAGAATTGTCCAGGCTGTGTTTTGTCTGTGGTTCTTTAAGGAGAAAAATGCTAATGTAAAATGATGCCTTTTAGCTCCTATCTGTTTTATTTTGAACATGTTATGAGAAAATGACAAATGAAAGGAAATTGAATTTGTTTGGATCACCAAATGCAGCAGTTTCTCTTCCTGAGATCTACACGAATATAAAAAACACACCAAATATTAAACGTAGTTACATAAAAAACATTTAGGATGCAGCATGAGGTTAGAAATCTGGATTAATTTTCAAGTATTGTCTTCTTGGGCTCTTAGATGTAAGCTTGCTTGTTTTTTGTTTTTTTAAAATAATTTATGAAATTGATTCATTTTACAATAAAAATGTTACAGTTCATCTTGAGGTCAACATGAGCTGGTAATCATAATACATTTCCTGGGGACATCACAATAATTACAATTCCCTGATTATTATTTGAGCTAGTTTCAGTTATTTGTTTGTTTATGTTGGAGCAAGACAAATGCATGTAAATAAAACAACAATTTATTGACGGGTCTTATGAAAATAACAAAGGTTCTATCTTCTGACTGGTGCTATAACACCTTTAGAGGGCAGCAGTGAGTGATGTTTGTTTATTTGAGCTTTTGGAAATTTCAGCATTCACACCACAGATTAAAAATATAATTAAACAAACTTGGGATCTTGGGAGCTACTACGTATTGACCACTAGGAAGCAAAATGGTTAATCAGTCAATTTATATGTTTAAAGTTGCATGAAAGGACAAAAATAATTCAATTGTTCATGACAATTATTCATGTAGCAGTTCATCATCAGCTAAAATTGCCTGACAGTGACACGCTTACCAATTTATTTTTGCACTGTGACGTATTACAGAGGGGAAAACACAATATGGGGGAGTGTTTCTGAGCTAGCTAGTGTTTTGCTTGATGATAGGTTGGGATGCGAGATGAAACATGATAATATTGGTTAATATTATTTTTTTCTGGTGCCTGGTCAAAACTCGAAACTCAGAAAAAGTCAAGCAAATATCATTACACTTATATGGAAGATTATGTCATAATGCACCAGAAGCAAAACAACATTAATTATTGATATCTTACTTCATTTGGTGCATGATCAATACTCAGAAGATGTTTTAGAGCAGTCCTTCTCAAATAGTGGGGCGCGCCCCCCTGGGGGGGCTCGGAGCGATGCCAGGGGGGGGCGCGTGTGACCCCGGGGAACATGTTTTTTTTGCTGCAGGTAGTAGAGGCTTTTTGCACCGAACAAGAGCACGCAGCACAGAGCAGGAGATATGAAGTGCAGTGAACAAACCCTTAAGAGACACCATGGAAAATTTTTAACAGGGATGAAAAGAAAGGCAGAGAGAGACGGAGATAATGAGACAAACATAAGTTTCCCGAAAGCTAAGACGAGGAAATATGACTGAACGTATGTAGCGCTTGGCTTCATTGTGACTACAGTGGGAGACGAGGAAAGACCGGTATGTTTACTGTGTCTAAAAATGTTAGCAGCGGACAGCATGAAGCCAAATAAATAAGGAGTCACTTAAAGATATTACACCCCAATCACGCTCATAAGCCGCTAGAGTTTTTTCAGCGAAAACGTGCCGAATACTGACAACAACCGTCCCACTTTGTGAAAGCCACTTCTACACCAGCGAGCACTGTTAGCATAAGATAAGGTAGCGAACCAAACTGCTCAGTGCAAAAAACCCCACACCGGTGTAGCAGAGGAGCTGATACTACCTGCAGCATTAGACACGGTCACAGTGTTTTATATATTGTGCTCCTGAGTTAATGTTGCTGATCAATTTGAATTTATAATTATTTATTGATTGTATTTAATTTTATTTTTCAGTAGCAAATGGTCAAAAAATGTTTAGAGTTTAAATAAGGATTGAATTTTCTTTTTAATTTTAGGCAAATTGATGCACTTGAAGTCTTTTCTGTTACAGACTAAAAAACAATGTTAATAAAGTTATTCTTTGTTGTAAGTTGATCAGTATTTCTTTCTCTTTTCTTTTTTGTTTTCTTTAAGGATACAATGTTATGCAGAGGTGTACTTATAACAATTTTATAGACAAATGATACTATTTACAGTCGCGGCGGAGAGTTGGGGGGGGGGGTCGCGAAATGTTTACTTCTTCCTTGGGGGGGGCGTAACAGAAAATAATTGAGAAGCACTGTTTTAGAGGCAGGCAAATGTCATTAGGTTTTGATGGAAATTGTCTTTTAAATGGTATGGGTCTGGACAGCCATGCCTAAAAAGACAAGGAACATAAATTAAGATAGAAAGAGAAAGGTGAAAAAAAAATGTCTACTATTATTGTATGTTAATTGTAAGGAGTTGGGATATTTGCACAGGCAGTAAGGAAGCAACCTTCTGCTGCCTGCCTTGAATAGTTTTAAAACTTTTAAATTGAGTTACTTACGTATTTATTTTAGTTTCATCTGTAAGTTTCAAGCTTTTTCATCGTTGCCACACACAAATATCCAAATAGAGTATACATATGTCACAGAAAGCTATATTTAAGTCCCTGCAGTCTCCTTGCAACTTGACCTTCTCTCTCTCTCTCTCTCTCTCTCTCTCTCTCTCTTACACACACACACACACACACACACACACACCACTGCAGGCTCTGGAGTGTCTTTTGCCTTCCCTAAGCAGGTCATGCCTGGTCTAATGTTAAATTACTGCAAAGGTAGGACAGATGCTGGGGTAGATGAGGATCATCTGTTTGTTCCAAAATGAATTCATCTAACAGGGTTAGCTCACAAACCAACTTCGCAGCTGTAAGTAATCTATGGGCTAATTTGGTTTGTACACTGAAAGATGACGTCCTCTAACTCTGAACATCAGTTTGTTTGTGCTTTTACTGCTGGAAATGTTTCTTAAAATGCAGCAAAACTAATTCATTAGTTCATTAGAAGACCTGAGTTTTAGGGTCATGTGTCTGATAAATGAGGGACGACAAGTGCTGTAATACTCTGGCAATACTGACACACCAAAGCTGTGATAAAATAACCTCTCTCTTTCCTCTCTCTATGCCTCTATTCCTCTTTGTCCCCCTTTCTATACACTGCACCCCCCTCCCCCTCACACTCCACTGTAGCAAACCTATTAGCTGAGGAAACCCCCTGGCTCCATTTTTAGCTGCTCCTTCAGTATTGTAATAGAAGGCCAAACTGTGTGTGTGTGTGTGTGTGTGTGTGTGTGTGTGTGTGTGTGTGTGTGTGTGTGTTTTAGAATAGCATCACACTGTGAAGACACATCTTTGAAATTTACAGAAACATATTTCAAAACACACAGACACATACACAAAGCCACACATACAGCTTTAGTAACCTCAGTGACACTAAATGAAGAACCTTCCTTTATGGCTATAGAAATCCACGCAGTCTAAGTGGAGTGGACAAGCTAATGTGTTAAGGTCAGCAGACTGTAAGTGACATGTAAACTAAATGCTACTCCACATCGTTTTTCTCTTTATCCACAGATGGAGGAATAGCACTTGTTAGCCTAACATTAGCCTGATTGGGACGATCCATCTGCTGTCTTTGTTGTAGGCTGAGGCCGTTGGTTTCAGGATCTAAAGTGATGAAAATTGAACTGCTGGAACTCCTCAAGTTTAGTTTGACTGGTCTCAGATTAAAGTCTGCTTGTACTGTAGTGCAACTTCAACAGTACATGGTGTATCAACAACAATGGAGAAAACAAATGTGATTTTGAAAAGATATAAAAATACAGCTCATTAAACATAAATTCAACCATTAAACAAAAGTCCAGACGTGTCACGTAACAACAGATCTAAACTCCACAATTACAGCCAGGGCTGTAGTTGTATATTACAATTTTTCTGACCAATATTGCAATTGTGTTGTATATGTGATTCTTTTCTGTAAATTAACCTGATGTTTTTTTCCCCAGCACATCCATTTCAGGCTTGTGACTTTGAATGTAGTGTGCCAGACCAGACTACACTGTGCTGTAATAGTTATATTTCCCCAATCAAAACTTGCTACAACACATTGAATTCTGCAAGACAGAATAAAAATTGCTGAATGAATTCCTGAATGAATTGTTCAGTCCCAGGTGCAGGTGTATGGAGAGCAAAAAAAAAATAATACATTTGGTTAACATTCCTTATCAACTTGTTCCTGTTCATTTTTTGTCACATTGCCAAATTCAGAACATCATAAAATATCTCTTCCTATATTTACAAACACAAACTTGGTATGAACTGAATGTCAAGGGAATGCACTTCTAACAGAATTTCTCTGCTTCTTTCAATTAGATTGTTATCGCCTATGATAATTGTGCCTCCCCAGAATTTACATAATGCAGGGAATGGGGGGGGG
>JBBPCZ010138149.1:0-21007 GCA_037974445.1 Brycinus macrolepidotus | reverse complement strand
ACACACACACACACACACACACACACACACACACACACACACACACACACACACACACACACACACACACACCATCCCCATATAATTACCTTTCTCAATCTCAGCAGTATAGCCAGTGAAGTATGAGTATGTGCATTAGAGGATTTTTTCCATTATCCACTAGCAATGAACCATTACAATATAAAAAAGGACACTACGCCAGCACAGAATTATCAGGCTGATAATGATAATTAATAAATAAAATCTTGTTGTAGTTCATACCAATATCAATAAATTAATGTTTTTTTGGATTTTTAAAAGATTTAAACATTAAAGCAGACATATTTTATTCTTTTCTCTAATTTAATACAGTTCTCTGTGCACCCTGAAAGAAAACTGTGAGAAATACTTCAAGTCTATTTTCTGGCTGCTCTCACAAAGGAGGCAGGATTAGGGTTATGGCTTAGTGCACTGCTTCAGAGCTAACTTTGTCACTACATATAGACATTTTGTTATTTTGCTTTGAAAGTAACTTTTGTTTATGCATTCTCTCATTATGATAATGCTATTTTTAAGCAGTCTGGTAATTGAGATTTGCCTGATACATTACCATCAATCTAACCGCAATGAATTCTGGCATTTTTTAGCAGCTCTCTCAGGGGTTCCCAACCTTTTGCAACTTGCGACCCATGGAACCAACAATAAAAACTTCTGTGGCCCAATATAATATTGGACAAGATCATTTAAAATGCTAACAAGTATAATCATCTATGTATCTGGATAAATGAAGGTTTTCTGATTTTGAGGAGTTTCATGACTAAGGAAGAGTCAGACTGAAGAGACGAAAGCTGATAAAGGAGGCCTGGCTCAGTTCAACAGGTTTTGATATATACTCTCAATGTTTTGTCTCCAAGTAACATCTGTTTAGCTTCAAGGCTTCATTAGATAAGACCTGGCACTAGTATTCACTGCTATATGTTCATTTTTTCTTGGTGTTCCTAGAGTTTTCAGTCTGAGAGAAACATATTCCCATATTTAAATTTTGTTAAATATTGTTTTGAGAGTTTGTTGTATAAATCACAGAACATGATTTATACGCAAACTGACGGCTAACTGAGGCGCTTTCATTAAACAAGTTTGTTTATACCTTTCAAAGTATTTGTCAAAACCCTGGAGTTGTCAGTGGAATGTGACAGTTAAAATTTGCACCGTGATTCATAGTCACGACACAGATATAGTAAAGATATAAGAAATGGTTAGCAGTTGAAATACGAGGAGTGAACTCTCAAAGCTTAGGTTACAAGCACACATTTAATTAACCCGATTATGAATTTGCAGTTCTTAAAAATGGCTTTATAAACAAAGACAACACTACAATCACAAAAAATGGGTTGTAAGATGGAGGTGATAGAGGTGGGGGTTACTTCTCCTGAGGAGAGGTAGTTCTTTATGCAGGTAATGACTGGGTCACTGAAGCAGGCCAGAGCGAGTGTGTGTGTGTGTGTGTGTGTGTGTGTGTGTGTGTGTGAGAGAGAGAGGGAGACAGAGAGAGTGAGTGTGTGAGAGAAAATAGCTTGGACGCCCACTGCGGACTCAGTGTAAGGAGATGTCCGGCTGGTGAAGTGCGAGAGGTAATTTCTGCAGTAATAACAGTTTCTGCAGTAATAACAGGAGGGTTTCAAAGAGCAGCCATTACAGAAGCATTTCAGAGCAAAGAACATTCTTCTCTCAGGAATAAAGTCAAGTGTGCTTGCACTCTTAGGAAGTGCTCAGAATCATGGATCCTGGATAAGGATAAGTCCTGGATAACCACCTACTGCCTTGTCAATGCCATACATACACACCTTGCACAATACACTAATTAAACCAATGTCAACTATCAGTAAAACAACAACTCAGTGAGAGACGTTTCCTAGAAACTCATCTGCTCTCCATAAATGCTAGAAATCTGGTCTTTTTTGCCAGACTTTCAAGCAAAACATCTACAGGCTTAACATCTTAACTGACCCATCCTAACTGATTTTTCATTGCGTACTCCTGTGACACCAGCATTTTGAACGACGCTTCATGCTGCAAACATTTAGCAAACAAACAACAAGATGGCTCAATTTAACTCAATTTAAAGCAGCTGGCTTGATTTAATTTGATTTAACAAAGCGATTGGCTCGATTTATTATGTGGAACAAAGTGACTGACTAGTTTTAACTTCCACAATCATACTAAAAAGAAGAATGTAAAACACAAACTAAGTGTTAAAAGCTTTGATATTTTGATAAATTTTTCAACTGAAGTCCTTGGATTTATAAAGTAAATCAATAGCAAGATGCTGCACAGTGCATTTTTGGATGCTGAATGTTGGCTGCCTGAAGCACTTGCCTGGGATTGCATTTTTAAATAAATATTTTTAAAACAGTACATTGCACATTTAAATATCAGATTTGACTGAACTGTCCACTCCTAATAACAGTTACTCTGTTTTTATTTTGTAATGCCTTAACTGATGCGTGTGTAGTCACCTGTGTTTCTGTCCTTTTCTGTTCATTCAAATGTGTAGAATAGTGTGTAACACGACCGCCCAACACACAAAAGACTATTGTATATGGCTTTGGAAGGGTGTCTACCACATAAATTAAAATTAAGTAATTTACGTAAAATAACATGTGTTTACAGATGTTATGGCTGGGTAACATGAAATCAGTTCTCTATACAATTCATTTAAAATTTATTTAAAATCTGGACTGAACTGATATAAAATGTAATTTTGCCTATGTTTACTGAGCTGTGAAATGTAAAAAGGTTTAAAGCAGTTGTAACCTTTGAGAGACTCTCTTCGAGCCTTAGGACACTGTAATTAACTGACTCTTAAGGCTTTCTAAGGGATCAATGCTTTAGACACAAAGAAACTGAGAAAAGAAGAAAAAGAGGGTGATGGCTTAAAAAAAAAAAAAAAAAACAGAGATGGTTAGTTAATGACTGTGAGCTAGTGGAGGCTTATCTGCCAGAGCAGACTGGCCTGAGGAGAATGGGAAGAGGAAAACAGAGTCCAAGGAGTAAATCATACATGGTCCCAGAGGGACAAGGAAGATGGGACAATTTGCAAGCGTTCATAAATGAGGATGCAATGCCTCACTGTCCTACCCAAGTAATGTGTGGCTAGGAATGCGATCCAACAATGAAACCACTCTGCTGATAATTCAAGAAGATTCACTAAATGCAACTCGTAACATCTGAAGGAATGCTTGGATATGATGGATAGCATGGCTATATGCTCGATTAATAAAATTCATTTATCATTAATCTGAGGTTAATACAGTGACTGAACTGAGTGCTTTGTAAGGAGAGTCCATTCAAAAATAGTGTACCACACACACGCACGCACAAACACAACTAGCTTTCATTGTCCCTTATGGGGCAGACTCATCCATAACTGTCGGCCAAGTATTTGTGGTTTACCCATGAGCTATAACAGTCAACATCCATTCTCCAACAGCACAGCAACTTCTATCAAATGATCAGGGCTCTGACTTTTCAGCTAATCATTATGAGCTATTCATTCCGAATGCTGGGCCATCAAGATGAAGGTTAGGCCAACTAACAGATGCACTGGAATACAATCAATGCCTCGTTCAAAACATATTATTAGAAAAAAAGGGGAAATTGACACTTCTGTGTGAATAGCACATAAACAGGCCTTATCAGCATGGAAAGCTTCAGCATGGCTGCACTCCAGCAGCTCTTTGGTGAAGTGGGATAGAAGAGAAACTGTAATTAAATGCCTCAGAAAAAAATCATACTGGAATAATTCTCCCTGTGGGATTCTTCCACTATATCTCTGACTATGATGAATGAGCATCCCCAGGTATAATTATTTGTGCACACGCACACCACAGATAAAGAGTACAGAGGTGGTAATGAATGCAGTGAAAGGTTGAGCACCAGTGTGTCATGCTGGTTAAGGGTGGGAATCACCAGAGGCGTGACACATTACAATATCCTTACGTTACCTGAGCTACAATGTGATTCTATTACGATTTTAATAGATTTCTCCACTATGGTACTAGGTTCGGCACTATGCCAGCAAAAGGAGATATTTTCTGTTTTACTCAGTCATTTCACTTTAAAACAAAACGTTTCACTCCTGTAACATGGCATATTTCTGAGTCAAATATAATATCGGGGAGGGTCTCTGATCTATCTTAGATTTTTGCTCAGCAATAAGTCAGGGTGGTGTGAGAGGAAAGATTTGATGAATTGTCTTTTATGTGACCTGGGACATGAATTAACAACATAAAAAGGCCTATTTTGATTCCAGGTTATCTTCAATGTATTTTTAAAATTGATAATTAAATAATAAAACATTGAGTCTATCAATTAATTTTTCACCCCAATTATCAACATATATTATATTGAACTTTTTATCCCAGTTCTAGCACTTCATATCAAACATTAAATCACTAAACACTATGAATTAGCCAGTAGTGCCCAATCCACTATCCACCTATGCAACAATTATTGTTAGAAGCCATTAATTAATTACAAAAAAAACAAACAAACAAACCAAAAAAACCCACAATGCATTGTCATGACTAAACGATTGCCAGAATGGTCTTTTAGTACTCAATGTATTGACACATTATCCAACATTTCCTTCCACATGAATTACTTTATGTAATATTTAAAGAAAAGGATGAATATAGAATTTAAATGTGGTTATATGGTTCTCAACTGAGAACAGCAACCCCCGGCCATTGCAGAGCAGTTCACTATAGTTTGCTACCCTCTTCTGGCAGAAGAAGGAAACATCAGGAGATAAGTGCAAAAGGAAGAAAATGGGAGACAGGGAAAGAGGTGCTGTGCAAAACCATCTTCAATGAGAACAGAACAGCGAGTAGGCTGGAGTTTCAGACATCACTGGGGCTGCTTTCTGTCGAAAAGTACTGAAACAATTGTGTTCTTTGACTAACCTGTAGCTTCATTTTGGGCTGTTAAGGCCTCTGGGTGTGGCAGACTATAAACAGCCATAGTTCCATTAGAAAATCCTGTGGCTATTAGTCCTAATCGAGGCATGTGAGGAACCTGTGGGAAAAGAGAAATATTAATGGGTTAATACAAAAATCGTAACATGATCAGATAAGTACAAAGGTTACTTTAGAGTAATTTGCTTATCATTCATCTTATTTGCATTATTAGGATGAGGTAAACACAATGTCTCAATGCAATATCCCTGGCATAGTATAGCTTCACAGAAAACTACAGCATAGCTTTACAGAAAACGTATCCACTAGTTTTCATGCAAAAACAATTTTTTCATAAATAAGCCCTACTGTTGAACCTTTCAGTGACAGCAGTGCTGTGCAATGATTGATGTGTGGTTATTTATCACTATCTGGGTTTCAGGTAGATTCTCTACCTTCCTGTCAGTAGTAGGCAGTTCCCAAGCCCCTGCCGGACACCACTTCATGCTCCAAATGCAGCCATCATCCACTGCTATGGCGTAGGCTAGGCGAGGAGAGGATGATGGTCTGTAACAGGGAGAGAACAAAAGTTAAAACAGGGAATAATTAATAAATAATTGGTCTTTAATAAACCACATTCATGAGCAAAGTAAAATCATCTGAACGTATCTAAGGCCACTTTTGCTGGACATTGGTATGGCCGTTTGGTCATCCACAGTCAAACTTAATTTATTGCCAAAGGATACAGCAGGGCAGTTGCAGAAAAAAGGTATTTATAATGTGCATGCAGTGTTGTGCAACAGAAAAAAGAAAAAGAAAAAAAAAGAAAAAAACGAGTGTGTTTTTATCAGGTAAACCCTAACTAACATTACAGCTAACACAAACAAACACAGTTAAATTTAAAGAGATCTTTTTATTTTTATTAATGCTGGGCAACGATTGACATTTTAATCGTGATCAATCGCATTGTTATACACAAAATTCAATAATTAATTAAAAAGTAGTGTATTGCGCACTTTTATTTTAAACACATTGCTATTTGAACTAAAGTGCAATTTGGTCTGCAAAAAGTTTAAACAAATAAGGTGCTTTTCAACAGCAGTATTCCCTTTAACAAGTTGCAGTTCAAATATTTATTGTAAATCTCAACTTAAACATTAATGTAATCAAATCAAATATAAAACCAAAGCTATTTGCCACTGCCAGGGCATTAACATTTTATCTAGTTTGTTATAGAAAAACAAGTTACCCTCAGAGTCCAGAGCCATGATCATACCATTATAACAGGCACCTTCCGAGCATCAGCAAGTTAACATTTATAAATCTGTTTTTCTTCTTTTCTGAACAGGTACCAGCAGAAACATTTTTCTTTTATCAGGGAGCACCATAAACAGTCTATGTTCAGTAGCAAGTGTCCCTGTTAGAGTGAGGTGAAGTGGTCAAACACAAAAAAGTGCTCTCATTGGTTGAGACGCGTGATGATGATGATGATGATGCCCATCCCAAGCCAGTACTGATCAACATCCCACCCCTCCTGGGGCCCATGGTTTGTCTGTGTGCGCATTCACAGCCAGTGAGCAAACGAACTTTCAAAATAATAGTAATAAAAAAAAAAAACTGTGTTAATGCACGATAAAATAATTGTCGGCGTTAAGTAAATAATGCGTTAACGTAATAATAACGTGTTAACTTGCCTAGCGCTAATTTTTACATAAAAATGCTGCTGTTTGTACAGTTTGTACAACACAGGTCTGGTCCCTGACTTCGACCATCAACAGCACACCTGATTTAACTTTACACAAAACTGATTAGCTGACCTAAGTATTGGATGGTAACTGAAAGCACTGAAAATCTTTGAGGAGAGCTTTGGAAACAGTTCATCTGCTGAAATGAATGGTTTTCACAGATCTGTTTTCTCAGACCCTGGGAAAACTATTTTCTCAGTACTGCATATCTGGGAAAACTATAGAATTGTAAAATTCTTAGAATGGACTTAACACTAGGGTGTGTCCCAAAAGTGCACTTAATACTAACAGTAACTAGTGTTTTTATATGTACCAGGCATTTTTGTTAAAAGTGTCAAAGCCCAGTATACTAGTCAGTCTATATATAACAATGTGGTAATTAATGTAAATTGACATAGCAACACTCCATTTCCTGTTAGTATGAAACAATGTAGTATTTTAATATTTCAGGCGCCCTAACCTGCAAACTCATACTATTAAGATCAGTACATAGTACTGTTTAACATTAGGGTATGTGAAGTGAATAATAGTAATGTAATAGATTGGTCATTGTAGGACTACTCACTTGGTCATTAGTAGTTTGCCCAGGTCCCACAGCTGGAGCAGAGCATGCTCTTTGTAAAGTTCATTCCTTTTATGTCGGTCATCCATGCCTCTGTTGCAGTAGAGAGCAGCATACTGTGTTTCTGCAGCACCTTCAGGACATGGGCACCATTCCATGGCCCAGACAGGGCCCCCAACAAAGAACAGGGAGTCCCATCTCTCCGCATGAGATGAAAAGGATTTAAACCTACAGTGTAAAAAATTAAGAGGAGGCACATTCACACTACAGGAAAGAGCGACCTAAAACTAATGATGAAAAAAATTAATACAATTTTTTTGGGAATTTGACACTTTCATGCTAAAATTTTAATCTGGGCTAAGACTGAATTTAAGAAACAAGAAACTGACATGTTTATACAATGCGCTATAAAAGTAATGCGCATTACTTGAGACTTGAGACTCTCAGTCTCAAACTTAATCACTTCGAACTCTTGGCCTTAAACACATTTTACACCTGCAGGGCACAGACAAAAACTGGCTGCCATAGCTGTGACATCACAGTACTTGCTCCGAGACGCTCTATCCACTAAACACTTTTAAGGCGACTCACCCCACCGCTCTCTCTCCCCACACATTACAGAGGTAACTCTGCCACAATAAGAAATTATTTAAACAATCAATATTCGGCCCAAATCAAAGATCAAAAACCTGTATACACACGCAATACACAGGATATTAAAGAATATTTTAACATTATAATTTTGCCAAAATTCAACATGAGCTCGGACAAGAAGGGGCACCAAATTCCAGCTATAAAAAGAATAATAATAATTAGATGCATTTTTTCCCCTTTCCGGCCTCCTTACCCGTGACATCAGACTCTCACTCCGACACACATTTTAGAGGGGACTCGACCGTCCTCTCTCTCTCCCCATATATTACATAGGTGACTCGCCCACAAAAAATCAATTTTTTAAACGATCAATACTCGACACCTGATCAACCAATCAAAAATGTATATATAAGCGCACTACAGGGGAATTTAATGTATGTTTTGACATCAGAACCATGCCCATATTTCGAAAATTGTAAGAGGAGAAGCATCCTCAAAATTCACCCAAGAAGCTTGTTTTTTTGTCCATAAAAACAATGTTTGGGTGCCTCTCTCTCTCATTTAGTCCAAATGAATTAAAAACATTTGTAACTGTTGTTTCGGGTTTTAGTAAGGAAACAATCCACTAGCATTGGTTAGAATGTGTTGAGGATTAAAAACTTGTGAGTCTCAGGTTCAAACCCTGCTGTGGGCATTCTTTTTTAACATAAACTTTCTTTTGGCCATAAAACCAATGTGTGGGTGCCTCTCTCTCGGGGCAAAAGTCTAGGTACACACCACTTAATTGATCATTGAAAAAAAAAATATTCAGAGAGAGGACAAAAGACATAGAGAAAGAGTTGCTCAGTGAGTGTCAGTAGAGTTTGTAGGTTCAAATCTGGCTAAAGTTTGGGTACTTTACTCGTTGTAAAGAATTGTTGGTACATTTAGACATAAAGACACTAAAGCTCAGGCCAGTTATGAAAAGAAAGATGTGTCTCACTGTTTGTTTATTAAAAAAAAAAAAAATCAGCCCTTGTTTAAGCACTGCTTGCTAGATAGGAAGCTACTAGCCAGCACAGTTAGCCGATTTGAGGCCGTATTTTAACTTTTCTGGGTGAAAATGTGTCTGAAGTGAGGTAGTGTGACAGGTTAACTTAGAAAGCAAGTTTTGTGCTGAACAAAGATTTTTCTCTGATTCTCTGAGCTGATTGTCTCCGCACACACACGTAGCACCCCTGCATGCCCCCCGTTTTCGTCTGTGCACTGTGGGTGATAAATGTGTAGTTTGAGCCTTAACATCAGCCGTTTTTTGCTCAAGCTGTTTTAATCTCTTCAGCAGCCACGCGTGTTATCCCACCCATTTTTGGGCGCGCAACAAGCCTATATTTAGTCCTCAGCGCCTGTAATTTAATAAATTAAACACATCTGTAACTGTTGTTTTGGTTATGAACAAGGAAATGATCCATTGGCATTATTTTCGGTCTTATTACATTCTCAGCAAACCCCTCCTCCATTGCTCAATGGGAATGCGCTGAGGATTTAAGATGTGGACATCTGGATTCAAATTCCGCTGTAATTGTTTTGTTTTGGGTTTTTTTTTTTTTTACAACAAACTTTCTTTAGGCCATAAGACCAATGTCTCAGTGTGAAGAAGTACTGAGATACGTGTTTTTTTGACCAATGTTTTTACATTAACCATCTCCAGTGAACGCACAGAAACCACCTTAGCAATCACTTAGAACATCATAGCAACCACTTCAGTTACCATAGGAACCATCTAGCTACACCGTGCCAATCACCTGGAATGCCATAGTAACCGCCTAGTAACACTATAGCAACCATCTAGTAACAACCACAGTCACAATAGCAACCACGCAATCCCACTTTACACTTTCTTGCAGAAATGCAATCTAGTTTGACTTTAAATACCACATTACCTTTTGATCTTATGTAGAGTACTTTGTTCACTGATTCCCTCACGAGATACTGTAAAACTTGCTGATTCCTCCTCCTGGGGTAAATATGGTTTCGCCTCACTCAAATCAAAGAGATCAAAAAATGCATTAACAAAATCACAAAGTGAAACAGCATTAATATGAGCTGCCAAATATGATTTTCAAAACCTTCACTTTGCACTCAGTGTCCAACCTAAAGAACCTAGAGATGCAATTAGCTGAGTAGGTATCTTATTTTAGCTAAACAGTTACTGTATCTTTAATGTGTTACTGTTTTAGAATTATATACCTTAAAGTTTTTTTTTAACTTAAAGCTGAAGCTTTACTGCTTAAAGCTATTCACTTGTGACGTTCTGTTAACCAACTGTTTTAGCTGTGCAACCTTTAGCTAATAGTCAAGGTAAGTCAATGAAAAACCTTAAGTCTCATTCATTACACAGAAGGAAGTGCAAACTAGCCAAACATACTGTAATTAGTTTCACTTTAGTTTGGTAGTAATGTGAAGTTTTGATTTAGCATTGTTTGTTATTCCCAAAGTTTAAGAGTCACAGTTTTCAGACTGTGCTTGTAGAAAGTAACTCAAAGTAATTACTGTGGTAATTTTTTTTAACAGATAAATTGCTTACTCCTGCCTTAATACTTGTTCTTATTTTTACTTTTTCTTGTCCTCAAGTAAAGCATCATAGGAAATTTCTCTCCTGATTAATACCTGGAAGACAGAAGATGCCAGTCGCTAACTGATGGGATCCACTCAGAGAACACCCAGGTGGAGCAGTACTCTTCACGACTAGAAAGTTTTCAGGAAGCAAAAGGGAAGAAAGTTCAAGATTAGACACTGTGTAGCTGTGTTAGCCTCGAGTAAGAAGATCTGGGCCCCAGATTAGAAGTCTCACTCTGAAAAGTTAATACTGCACATACAAACGTCTGAATGAACCAGAAGAAAACTGCTTACAATTCTTTGGTGTTTTTAAAGGACGTCCACAGAGGTTGCATGGCACTGCTGGACAATCCATTATATCCAATCGCCTTGTCTTTATTGGCAATCTTCTGTGAGGAAAAACAAATACAATCACAACAATTTAACATACAACATAGTATGTGGTTAAAAAAAAAATTCATATCTTCTAATTACTGCAGTTTTTCCTCTTATCTCTCTTTTGTATCTTCTTCATACTTTCCTAAAGTATTTTAATCCAAGACAAATTGGACTTAATGCCCCACTATGACAACTGTGTATCAGTTTATAGATACCAATAGCTAGTTTTAATCCACATATCAAAAAGTACTAAAGGTAGTCTGCTCCCTTCTCTTTTTTTGAAAATGCTAATTTATAAGAAGCAAACTGAATGCTCCTGTGATAGTTTCTTTTTTGCTGTGGCACATGGGGGAGTGCATTTATTATATGGTTTTGGTGGTATGTTGCTCCTAGGAAGTGGCAGAAAACAGACTCCATGAATAATAGCTGTGTGCCAATATTTAGAAGAACGGTGGCTTGAAAAAGTTGTACTTTTATACGTTTTACATACAGGTCCTGTTTGCATTTGTTTTTTTAGAAAAGGCCAAGACCTGATCCATTAAAATATACCAATGTCAGTCATCCCTAAATTTAATTTTCAGACATTTTATGACCTTAATGTTTTTAAAAATCTATTTCAAGACTTTTTAAGTATCCACAGGAACACAACATTACATTTATCACTGTCTTGTCTCTACTCTCTTGTATAATAATAGCTATAAAAGGAAACAAAGGCTATGAGAGGCTGCTTGGCATAAAGGATTTATCTAATAGGAAATAGTCTAGTTACTCGCTTGGCTCCAGTATAACAGCTGGTTCCAATATTATTCCCTAAATTGTAATACATTCTTACTTTATTTAGAAAATCTTCATCATCATTGTCTTCACTTTCCATCTCTTCAACGCCCTCCGGGTCAAAGTCGCTGTCCTCGTTCTTACTGTCGTCATAGTCTGGGGCTTTCCTTTTCTGCCCCTTCTTTCGTCCTGGGGTTTTTCTCCGAGAAGAACTGGCCGGCTGGACAGGACTGTCGCTCTCCGTCTTTCCAGATGATATGCTGGCATTTTGAAGGTCCTTGGTGACAGAGTGGAGGTACTCCAAAGCACTGGGAATAATTCAGAAACTGTGTGAGAGGCATTCTTTTGTAAATTTACTAATGGCAGCATAGGGGCTGTCTTACAACCGTGACCAAATTTTGGTGATTTTCTAATTGAAAATAAGCTAACCTCTACACAGAAAAAAACTTAAATATGCCATTTTTCTCCAAATTTTAGTGCCCTATTCTATTTATTTTTTTAGCTTAACATATTGGAATAAACATAAAAAATAAAAAATGCCATGCCTTTTACACAGTTTTATTTTTCAACCAATATGTTAAATTCAGCAAATACACATTAATAATGCATTAAAATAAGTACAATATGTTCTCTGTATAGGATGTGTACTTATGCTCTTAGAAAATCAACAAAACATGTCATCTTAGCAGGGGTGCCCAAACACTTGCATGCAACTATACATTAAAGTGGTCCAGCTTGAATAATTTGGTTGTTACAGCAATATGTTGCTGTTTAATGAGATTGAGATTGATTCCAACTAGAAACACACCTGATTGCATTTGTTTAATCAAATTTCAAACTGATTAGTTATATAACAGTTACATGAGCCAGGGTGGCTGGCGGCCTGGTGATTAGGAAGTTGCCCCTGCAATCAGAAGGTCATGGGTTTGAATCCCAGGACTGCTAGTGGCACCACTGCATTGAGCAAGGTACTGTCCCCAAACACTGTTCCCCGATCGCTTCATCGCTGGCTGTGCCCACTGCTTCACTTGGTGAATGGGTTAAATGCAAAGAAAGAATTTCACACTGTTCACACTGCATGGTGTGTATAAGGGCCACTTTACTTTATCCTGTAGTAACGCCAGTCCTTTGTGGATCAAGGCTGTATCCGAAATGTAAAAGTTATTTACAGTATTCTCAGGCAGGAAGGTATCCACACGTTTGTGTTTTTTTTTTTTTTTTGGATAATAGCGTACATTGCTCTACATGTTATCAGGAGAAAAGACAGCAAAAAAACACCAGAACTGGTGAGGGGAGGGGGAACGCAGCTTTAGCTAAATGTACTAGTTTTAGCTAAGTGTTCTTTTAGTATTTAACCTAATGTTCAAGATAAGTTGATGATTAGGCATTCTAGACAATGAACTCTGAGGAACATTGGTGCGTTTTGAAACATTAGAGCATCTTTCAGTGAGGCAAATGTTTCATTTATACCACATTTTACTAATAAAAAGTACAGTATCCTATCCATTTATGAGTCTGATCCTTTTCTGGATAAAAGACATGGCTAAAGCCAACACAATAAAACTGAAACGTGACGAGCTTTGCACAGGCAGCAATGCATCAAGACTGGCATAATATGACTTCTACTGAAGTTGAGAAAATGAGGAAGACTGTATAAAGATGTAAAATGTGTTGAAGTCTGTAGTAATAACGGAGAAGTTTGTTGTGCATTTAATTCTTATAGGGAATTTGATTTTTATAAATATTAAATTAAGTTTGAAGATAACAATTAACATACCATATATTGTGCAGCCCTAATTTCAATGTTCATAAAAAGAGGGTCTCGCAAAGTACAAAATGGCCAATAGTTGTTTAGTTGGGGTTTTATTGTCACATGTAAAGCTTCAAATGATTCAGGATTTTTAGTTTCGAATCAACTAATAAAAACAAATATCATATATTAGGCTGGTTTCCTGGACAGGAGCTTAGACTACAAAGCAGTAGACTACAAAAGCAGTTTAGACTACAAATAGTTAACTTTTAGTTAACTATTTTTAAACATTGTAACGGCAACCATAGGTGTATTCATGACTTTTCTTCTCTCTCAGTGACAAAAACATGTCTTAAGTGCTAATAGTGCCTCATTGTTGGGAATCTGAGTTATTGTGGTGCAAAAAAATTGAGTGCATTTCACAAAATGAATATTAAAATTCTATTTTTGAACCAGCATGACCTGTTCAAAGAGTTTACATACACTCCTGAAATTGTTAGGTCTATATCATATAAGGTAACAGCTGTCTTGCAGTCATCTCGTGGTTATTGTTACGTTACACTTCGTGAAAACTGCCTCAGTGTTTTTCAGACTTTCAACAAAATTAGAAGTTTAAGAACCATACGCTTTGGCAGCCCTTCTTTTTGGGCGGCCACCCGGAGTCATCTGGGGTGTTTCTGAAGCGGCAGGGCTGTCATGTTCTACAGGAGTCTGTGGAACTGGCTCACTGACTATCTTCAGCTTCCTTTTTGCTGGAGCCTTCCGTCTGGTTTCTTTTTTTGTTTCAGCATCGGAAGCTGCAGCCTTCGCCAAGTTCTTCCTGATGCATCCTATCTTTTTTCTTCCACGTCCCTTTTTACATGTTATGTTCTCTGGTGGTAATGCCAGATGGTCTTCATTTGAGAGGAGCTGAGAACCATGTGCTGTCTGTCCTTTAAATACAACACAGTTTCTAGAGTTATGAATCAGATTCAGAATCAGAAAACTTTACAGATCCTTGTATTATGTTGTATGTGCCTAATGTGTACTTTTTTGGTCAATGTCAAAAATCTAATTTAATCACCTTAAACAAAATCGCATCAAGGGTACCAAACTTACCTTCTGACATTTCTGGGCTTTCTTCAAGTGAGGTATTGGTCATGCCAGAATCTGCCTCTGTCTTGATGCCCTGAGAGGGGTCCTGGTCTAAAGCCTGAGGTTCTGCAGGTGTGTCTTTCAGGACCTCCAGAGGATCTCCATTCAGGTTACAGGTGTTTGCATGGTTAATCCTTTCAGTCTGCTCCTCTTCTTCGTTTTTAGAGGGAAACCCCATCGGTCTGTCCACTTCTGGGGCAGGAGCTGCCATCAGCAGAGTTCTGCTCTCACAGCTGTGCTGTCGGTGTTGCAGCACTCCAACAACTTTCAGGAGAAGTTACAAGAAAAGGGTTAGCATGTCCTAACGAGTGGTTTGTGGACTACAGCCCTTCAAACTCTGAAGCCACTTTTCGATGAGAGGGCACATTTGGGCACAGTGGCACTTCGAGACACATGGACCGTTGGGCTAGCTAACCTAGCTAACTGCCAGCTTATACTTGTGGACAAACCTGGTCACACACTAGGACCAAAAAACGAGCCAGCAAGCTCAACACAACAAGATAATCCCAACACAGCAAAACAAAAAAAGTTAGTCTAGACCAAAGACAGACTGGTAAATGATTTAGCTGGTCAGGTTGTTGTCCTGGCAGTGCTTAACTTTCACTGGGCTAAAGTGCTAGCTAGCTGTTTACATGTTCATTTACCAACGTTACAGTATTTATGTTCAGTTTTAGGTTACGCGACGAATACATTTTAATCTCTTCAGTAAGAGAGGCTACTCACAACACACATAAGCCGTTTTTTCGGGGAGATTGCAGAGTTTCTCCGTGGCTCAGTTGGTTGGTCCGGGCCAGCGGTCCCTCCGCCGAGGCCTGGAGAGGATCGAATCCTTCTGGAATAATCAGCTCCTCAGTCTAAGAGAGAAGTCTAAAGAGAGCCACACACGGAGCACCAACTAGAGCTTCAAATCCCAGAAGACTATATCTCTATATACATCCGAATTTACTGCATTTTAGGTAGTTAATATCTATTTTATATCCAACCGTATGTCACGTCCGCCATGTTTCAGGGGATGACTTCTAACCCAGCTCTCGATTGCCTCCCTCAGCCCGCAGCTGGAAAAACACCCAGCTAAGACTGAGGCCCTCCAGTAAGTAAAGTGACCATTTGTCATACATGAACACTGCACAGTGTGAACAGCACAAACTTCTCTCTCTGCATTTAACCTGTTTACCAAGTGAAGCAGAGGCCGCCAGGAACACCGCACCCAGGGAGCAGTGTGTGGGGATGGTACCATGCTCAAAGGTACCTCAGTGGGGCCACTAGGAGTCCTGGGATTCAAACCCATGACCAGCTGTCTTGGCACCCTAGTCACTCAACTCTGCACAAACTGGACTCCAGGACTACTGACACTCAGGACATTTAGCAAGTTACATTTCCAAAAAAATAGAAAAAAGAAATATTAAAACATTTTTTTACATTTTAACTTTCACTCAAGTATATTTTGGCAAGCATATATTTTTTGTGTTACTTTTTAAATTTCATCATACGTGAACACACCACAGCACACAGTGTGAAATTTTTCTCTGCATTTAACCTATTCACCAAGTGAAGCAGCAGGCAGCCAGGAACATAGGGCTGGGGAGCTGTGTGTGGGGACGGTATCTTGCTCAAGGGTACCTCAGTGGTGCCACTGGCAGTCCTGGGATTCAAACCCACAACCTTCTGATTGCAGGGGCAACTCCCTAACCACCAGGCTGCCCCCAAGTATCATGTTGACACACTTCCCATACTATTGCTTAAGTATTATTTGTACACCTGGTTTTAAGTCACATTCTGCCTTCTTCAGCCCACAGCTACCACAAACACAGGATAAACAACGAGAGACACAGGCTGGTACATAAACAAAATGAATTTACTCGACCTACTGGATGTATTGCAAAAGTTAAACATTTTGTAAGTAAATGGACAAGCGCAGAACACAAGTACTGCTACTACCATATCAAAGCTGATGAAATGCCTTGAGCTTATTTCCTTTCACTGGATTGTTACTCGAGGATAAAATGTCCACAGTCTCAAGGAAGCCTAAATCTACTGATACATTTCTGAGGCTTGACCTTCATAATTTCTCTCATGCACTTTCACTTCTACAGTCACAGAACACTGAAATAAATTGCATGTTCAAAATGTAATGGAACTGTAAGCCTAAAGGATCCTATCTTCAAATGGGATGCATTCTGTACAGTTAATTTATTGAAGGTATATACCTGCGTTTACTATTTTAAAGTCTGGTTATGTTAATAAAACCTTTCAAAAAAGTCGACACAGACATTTCACATTTAATGTCTTATGTTAAAAACAGGGCAGTAAAAACAGGAACCTATATGTGAAAAAAATTCTTTTGGACACAGTTTTTGATCTATCATACACTAAAGCCATAGGTATCAATGTAAATTAGTAACTATCCTCAACAGTACCAACTTCTCTGATAAGACGTCTTTCTTCATTGCTTCTTATTTAGCCTTCTCAAAGAAAAATGTGCAAGAACAACCCTTAGGAAAGGTGCTGTAACAGCATACTTCGAAGCTATTGCGGCAAAAAAAACACCACAGATACAAAAACTGATAATCACAAGTTCTCAGTCTGGGTCAGCGCACACCCCCTATTTGACAAAGCCACAAAGCACTGTATATACATGGACAACATGACATGCAAAAGGTTACACAGGTACTGGGAGGACAATAAGGCATGAAACAGAAGTGGTCTGCACAGCAGCAGCAAACTATAAAGCTGTGGATCCATTCTGGAACTGAAGGAGCAGTGCAACAGGCAAAGTCCACAAAGGATAAAACAAAATGCTCTGCTAAGCATTCAAAACTGTATTAGAAAAATGTAAATGCTTGTGGTTTGTGAGCCAACCTGCTGAACTGTTGCTTTTTTGGACACAGACATTTGGACGTCTTTCAACACATGCCACTATTCTAATTAACTACGCATCAAACAAACGTACCCACACACACGCTCACAAAATGTCCTCCAACTATGGGTGCTTTCAAATATGTACACCTGATCCATTTCTAGGAGTTAATGTAGAATATACATGATCCTCTAAAGTGTGGTCAAAGACGTTCGGTCTCCGTAATTGTAACTTTGAGGTAATGGCCAAGCTCAAAGTTCAGGCTTAAAGCACACCTTTCGGTGTGAAACAACAGGCTGAGATAAATGCCACTTTGTCCAACTAAATAAAAATAAGACAGTGTCTGGAATGTAATTTTTTCCAACCGACCAATTTTATGTGTGAAATCACCCTAATAAATCAACAGGCACTGTAGTACTTAAAAAGTCAAATATACAACATTGTATACTTTCTTCAGCACTTTTCACCAAAGTGAAGAGAAATATTTGTCTTGTGGAGAAGAATGGCGGCTCCAGGCTCACTCGGTTTGAGGGAGGGGCTTTTTCAGGGTCCAGACATCATGCCTGGAAACCTCTGTATCTTCTGCTTCTGACTCACTGCTGGAGCTTCCGCTTCCACTGCTGCTGCTATGGCCTTCACTGGGGCAATACTCGTAGCACTGTTTATCCCGGGTGTTCCTCTTTCCTTTCCTGCTCGGTCTTTCTTCCCTCCTCTTCCCTTCTGATGTTTCTGGGAGCTCTATCTCGCTGGACATGGCCTCCGAGGACTGTGTGTCTTGCCAGGTGCAGGGTCCTTGGGGGAAACGAAGAGCTGGGTTCGGCATAGGAATACAGGAGACTTCCCTGCTGTGGAACTTGGGCTTAGGCTTGGGCTTGGGCTTGTGCTTGAGCCGCCTGTCAGAGGTGGAGGCCTTGGCCTTGGCCTTGGAGCTGACCACAAACCAGTCCTGGCCACAAGAAAAAGCCTCTATTTAATGTCAGTGTTTGCAACATTTGACAGACATATACTCCATAATAAGACATATGGAAAGATCTGTACCATCTTATTGTATCATGTGCTTAGCACTAAGGATGTAAAGATACATCGTGATATCACAATACAAAATGTGCTTGTGTGCATCACAGAGAAGGGACAATCTATTAATCATGCCTAATGCACCTTTATGGTGTGAACACCAAAGTTTGCTAACAACCAGCAACATGATTATTTTTCTTTGTTGTCCAAAATATGAGAATATCAGACTGTGGCTGAATGCATTACATTAAAATATCAAATGTAAAGCCGTCACAAAACAGTAGAGGCTGTTACGGCAGCAAAGGGGGGATAACAGACTGATTTCAAGTAGCCAGCTAATATATTACTGCACAATAACTCATATTTTTACAGAGAAGACTACTCTCCTTATATTTGTATTTTTCAATACAAATATTCAAAGCAGTATGAAACAGTGCATTGTAAGCTGCTCTGGAATTGAGGACAAGTTCCTTGCATGTACAAACTAACTTTTCCAATTAAGCCCGACTTTGATTCTTATTTTCACAAAAAGTATGGACCTCCATGCTAACATGGTTCCTTCCTTTAATAATTTATGGTCCCTGTACAGTTCTAGGAGGGATCAGATTTTGACAAAACATGCAACGGCAGAGAATGCATGAATGCGAGAGAGTATCATTAGCAACTAGACAGCCAGCTAACGTTAGTGATTGATAACTTTAGTATGAATTATCGGTGACATCTTTAATGTTCATGATGATATGCAAACTTTAATTAGCCAACTAATTTATCTTTGTGTTCATAGATATAAAGAAAATCTCACTATTAACTAGATTGTGAGAAAATGCGAAATGTGATTGCGTGGTTGCAATGGTAACTGGGGTTGTTACTGGGTGGTTGCTATGGTGTTGCTAGATGGTTAGTATTACACTGCAGGTGGTTGCTAAGGTGTAGCTACCCGGTTGCTATGATAACTGTAGTGATGGCTATGGTGTTGCTAGGTGGTTGCTATGGTTTCACAGGCAAGGGTTAATGTAAAAACACTGGTCAAAAAAACAAGGGTACCAACACGTCTTCACAACAAGAGGGGTGCCAATACTTTTCACCAAAGAGCAGAGTACCCAAACTTAGCCAGAATTGAACCTATAAACTTTACAGACACCTCAAATCACTGATACACTCACTGTCTATGTCTCTCGCCCCTTCGACATTTATTGTAAATGTCCAATTTAAATGAGCAATTTTTGGACACTGTCCAAGAAGTGGCATATATGTTAGGGTGTAAGAGGCACCCAAACATTGTTTTTGGCCAAAAAAAGTTTGTGACCAAAAAAAAATATATATATTGATTCGATTCAGCTGGAATTGAACAAGCGATGATTTGATTCTCTCACTCAACACACAGCATTTAACCACAGAGTTGCTACATTGCTGTTTATTACCACGCCATTTATGGTTAGGATGGCTGAAAATGGGTGGAGCGAACTTTTCAAACCCAAAAACAAGCGTTCATGCACAAATTATTTAAAAAAAACCACAACAAACAAACGTGTTTCTTTTCATAACTGACCCGTGCGCGCTGTAAAGGGAGGGGGTGGGAGAGGGTGGCATGTGTTGGGGAGAAGAGGAGGTGGGACAGACAGAGGGCTCAGCGAGCTGCTTGCTGGAGCAGTATCAGGGCATTAGACAAGAGTGCACGGGCTGATTCTTTTTTATAAACCATAACAAGTGACAGATATTTCACTGACCTGTAAACAGCTAAAAAGGGGGCTCTTAAAGGCTGAAGAAAGTTTGTGCTAATACAACTCTACTCAAGAGCTGGTTCTGAACCCACGACCCTGACTCACTCAGCATGGCACATTAACCGGTGGACCATGTGGAGCGGGGCTAAAGCAACCCACATTACAAGTGCATATGAAGTGGCTGAAAAGGACTCATTTCAAACCGCTCAGATGAACACAAATGGATCGTTTCCTTGTTAACAACCAAAATGATAGTTACAAATGAGACTGATACTTCCAAACTAACACACCTTTTACTCGTTCCAGTCATGGGGCTCGTGTCTCCTAATGCTGTGCGTTTAGCAGCTCATTTCTCCGCCGCGCTGCAGTGTTTTCTCTGGCTCTCTGCCAGCTACTCGCCGACTGACGTGACATCACAATGGCCAATGTTCGAAGAATTACCGATTTTAAATGATCAATACTCGGTTCCTGATAAACCAATTAAAAACTGAATACATGCACAATACACCGGATATTTACAGACATTTTGGCATTGGAACCATTCTGCACAAGCTTGGATGAGAAGAATAATATGTAAGAAGAATAACAGTGTGATTGCGTCCGCAATAAGATAATGCTTTATTAGTCCCACAAGAGGGAAATCAAAATAATAATAATAATAATAATAATACTAACTAGAACTGCAAGCAGTTATTAACGGGGTCCAAGGTATGGCGCGGTCCGCATCCCGAGCGCCCTCGAGAACGAGCAAGTCGGATGAACGCGTCAAGTGCCAAAAGAAGATGCGTAAGATCTACACATGATTGATGTGGAAGAGGTTGTTTAGAAATTTACACGTGTAAGTTATAGCGCCCCCTATGGAACAAAATGTGCCTTGTCTTGCAGGTGTTTAAAACTCGGTGTGTATATGTAGTGTACCGAGTTTGGTTATGTTACGATGTTGATCTGT
>JBBPCZ010138059.1:0-21034 GCA_037974445.1 Brycinus macrolepidotus | reverse complement strand
TCTCTCTCTCTCTCTCTCTCTCTCTCTCAAAGGCAAGGAAATAATGGTGTCAGGGTATCTTTTAGCTTTATGGTCACATCATCAATGCCACAGTACAAACAAGACACGACTTACATTCCTACATTGCTCAGAAGTCTCAAAAGTCATTCCGTAGTCTTTGAGACTTCAGATAGTCAGCACCTGAATGAATGCATTTCACTTGCATTGCATATGAACTTGAAGCATCAGTGATTGCAGTGATGACAGGATCACGTCTGTATTAACACTGTAACTGTGGAAATCAAAGAATTAATTCATACCTCATGAATGTGGCAAAAGGAGTCTCTATACTGATTTTCCTTTTCCTCCAAATGTTTTGCCTTTCTTCTTTCTTGTGCAATATTTCCCGTACAACATGTGCAATATTCTCAGATATGACATTACTGTATGCAGTGTACAGTTTTCTGGTGCATTATTGTGTTCATACATATATCTATATCCACCCTGTAAGTAAATACAGACATATACACTGTGTACATATATATATATATATATATACATATATATTCATATACATACAAACTGCTATATTTGTATTTTTGTATATTTGATTGGTTATTTTAATTTGCTGCTTCTACTTTCTTGTCTTGTTCTGTCCACTTTGCTGCTGTAAAAATGCAAATTTCCCACCTGTGGGACTAATAAAGGGTTATCTTTTCTTATCTTATCTATCTTATCTTTTCATCAGGTTAATCATAATAATACATCTTCTCCTTATAAACAAAGTATAGACTGAAAGTTTATCTGCACTTTCGACAATAAAATTAGCCTAATTTTCCTTTTTTTGTGGAATTTAAGTATTCACCTCCTCAACCGTTGGGACGAAAATTACATTTGCATTGAGCAAAACCTCCAATTTCTTGGCAGCATAATCTCACTATAATGTATAAGGCACAGAAGCCTGGCGCTGAACGACAAGGAAACAACGACTGCCAGTGCCAGGAATCACATTTACAGTTTGGAATATGTTCAGATAAGCACGGAAGAAAAGATCATCAAAAAAAAATGTGTGAGTACATTCTGAAGTGTTTCTTCAGTGTGTTTAACCAGAACACTGGAAGAAAGTATATCAGCCTTCACAGCATCTGCTGGCATTGAATCAGGCACTGTATTTTGTGTTTCTTTTTTTTGTGTTTCCACACCACTTTTGAAATCTCGGTCAGGAACCACTTCAATAGCCAGGCTGGTTTTTGGCTCTGCAATGACAGATGCTTTCGAGCAGTGGAGGCCAAATCCTGAGTGGTCACAGGTCAATTTCCTCTGAGACCCAGCGCACCTGATTCAGCTCATCAGCTAATTATCAAGCTCTTCATGAGCTGAATCAGGTGCGATTCAGGCAAAATAAATAAATAAATGAAACATTAATCACTGCAATGCTGTGGTGTTCCAGGACTGGACATGGCCAGCGTATGAAGTTTAACCCTTGGAATTCAAGCTTATCATGACATTTCACCTCTTGGTTTAATGAGCTTCAAATGAGAAATACGTATTACAGAAATCTAGAAATGATTCTACTTTTTTTTATTATTATTATTTCTGTTAAAAATGAGATTCAAAACTTTGAATGTGTATTTATATACTACGTTGATAAGAAAAACCGTGTGTATGTTTTTGTCATGTTTAACATCAAAATAAAAGTTTTCACTAATGTACATATTTATATATTATAAAAATTATATTTACATTTACATATATTTACATTTAATTTCTTGAGTAACTAACTATATAATTGACTATATATCTAATTATATAATGTGATTTGAATCTGAAATGTAGCAAAACAACAGTAACTCTAGGTTTTTAGGGTTAACTTCAAGAGAGTGATATTTCCTCTGTCCACCTGATGAACTGATGCATGTCTGTGATTTCAAACACTGAAAGCCCTCAAGCACGTCTTTCTGGTACAGGCCAGATCCATTAAAGGGCCTGTATCACGGTACAGTGAGTTAGGCTCACTTTTTTAAAATAAGAGTTTCATGTAGTTTGAGTATATTTATATGCGCATAATCTAATAACTGCAGAAAAATCAGATTTTGGCGATAAGCTGCTCAACGCATTTACAAGCAATTTTGTAAACTGATAATGAAAAAGCCAGAGCCTACAGGAGTCGCTCAGAATGCATATTTCTTTCTAAATACACGATGTGCGCCTTTATCGTTGCTTAGCAACTCACCAATAAATCACCAAAGCGCAGCACGTGATGAAAAATTCAAACCTCCTCCACAGTTTTCTTATTAACCTGGAATCTCTGTCCGGGCGTAAATATTTATTTGGAGGGTAATATGGCTTCAAATTGCACAAAATATGGCCAATCTGATAACGGGTTTAATCCAGTCATGGAAAATGGGGTGTGCTGTTTACATGGCCACTTATAATAATCAGATAACTCCTGAAATCCAATAATAATCATGTTATTGGTGTGCATGCAAACACATTCCTTATTAATGTTTCCAATAACTCCCCAGTCCATTGTTTTCATGTTCATGAAACCAGCACATTTACAAATATCAGTCTATTCAGTTTAGACCTGCCCCTTCACACTGAAGTTCTAAAGAGTGTTTCAGCTTGGGCTGCTTTTGACAGAAGCACAATACCGGCCGGCTGATCCGGAAAGTAAAGTAAAGTGGCCTCTTATAGTCACCAGTGAACACTCCACAGCACAGCACACGGTGTGAACAACGTGAAATTCTTTCTCTGCATTTGATCCATTCACCAAGTGAAGCAGTGGGCTACCACCAATGGGGGGCGCCCGGGGAGCAGTGTGTGGGGACGGTACCTTGCTCAAGGGTACCTCAGTGGTACCACTAACAGTCCTGGGATTTGAACCCACAATCTTCTGATCAGAAGGGGAACTCCCTAACCACTAGACCGCCAGCTGCCTCAAATGAGACTGATTGTCACTTTCTCCTTGTGTCTTTCCTCTGTTTTCTTGTCTATGTTGTTGTTTACATTTTCCTAGCCATGTGTCTGTGTATCCATGTGAGTCTGTGGTTGATTTGGTCTTAGCCCCGCCTTTGCCCCGCCCCCTTGTTAATCTGTTCACCTGTCTCTTTTTCCTGTCTCCTCCCCTGCCCAGGTGTTCTCATTTCCCTAGTTAGTATAAATACCCCTGTGTTTTAATCTGTGTTGGTGGATTTTTTGTATATCACCTCCTATTCTTGTGACTAGGTTCTTGTAATATTCCTGTTAAATACCCCGTTATTGCACTTGTCTTTGTTTTATTTCCTAGTCTCTCATGTTTAAGTCTTACCCTTAAGTATCGTTCTTTAATTTACCCTTAGTGTTTTGTTGATGTTCTATTTTCGTTTAACCCAGTACCCCTCATTTTTGTTTGTGTTTTTGTATTAAATGTTTGTGGATCTCGCACATACATCCTGTTTGCCTTGACCATCAGTCGTTAGACCAATACATACAACAGTATTAAAGGCACAGTAATAAAGAAAGTCTAATTCTAGGGGATAAAGGGAGGTTGGAACATGGTTATGCTGAAATGAAGTATTTTTGGTACATAAAACCACACAATTGTCTCCGTGGACTTCAGGGAAACAGATAAAATATGGGATATAAATATATGGGCCTTAAGCAAAAAGATATGAGACTTTAACATCATAAGAACTACCCTCAGTTTCAGAGAGAGGAAAGCACATTCATTTCTTACTTGAAACTGAGTAAATACACAACCAGTATATAAAATACACTGCATCACATACACAAGTACATACGAGAGTGTACAATAGGTTTTGCATGTGTCAGCTGATGCCAAACATGTCAAAAGCAGACTTGTCCCTTATAGTAATCCTCTGCATAATCTATTGTACTGTGCTTTGCTTCATTTATGCACTCTGGTCCAGAATGCCAATGGAGCCAGGACAGATGTGCCAGGGGGAAGATCACACTTGATTAGCATTTCCATTTTGAGCTATGATTTGGAATGTCATCTGCATTTGAGAGTGGCATAAATCTATCGACGTGTGCCCGGCTGCCAAAAAATTCAATTTGCAAATATAGTATGGCTGCAAGAAGCAATTTGGGGGCCAAACACAGAATGAAAACAGCCTTTTCCCTATACTGAGAATGGTCTAGGCGATATCGCCCATATAGGAAACGTCTTGATTTCCCAGCTAATATGAATTACTGTTGCCATATGTTCGTATATCTTTACAGCAACAATATTTAATCCTTAACCTTTATTTGTACAGCCCTAAAAATGAAGCATTGACTTAAATGACATTTATTTTGTCAACAGGTTCCACAAAATTGTCTTAGGCTATTTAAAAGCAAACATGTTAACACAGTTACGTGGACTTTATAAAAAAAAAAAAAATGCACTTACCCCAAAATATGAATTTTAAGCAAACTGAAACAAAATGCACAGTTCACCTTTTTGAGTTTGGAACTATGCATGGCACAGGCGGCTCTAGTTCTTCTAAGGAGAGGTCGTTAGCTAAAAAGAATTTAGCCCCATGGTCGGAAATCCTAATGGTGTTTGGCTGATTTCCAGACATTCTAAAAGAAAACTCTGCGGAATAGTTCAGGTGTGGTGTCAGCAAATGTTGTGCTCCAGGGAAAGCAGAACTAAGTATCTTTTTGGGACAGGGACTTAAAAGCACTCTAACCGGCAGGTTTTCCTTTGGCAACGCTTTGGTAATCAAAAACACCTTATGGCATCGATTCCACATTCAGTGATGGATTTTTTCATTCCCAATAGACCCTCCTCCATTGTACATCCACTAATTTCCGACTTAAGCCACAGTCACGCTAGACAGTTTGCGTCACCTTGCAAAATGTGCGTGACCAACACTGGTCCGAGAGATAATTCTCCATGCTGGTGCCGTTACCCAGCTATCTAACTCACTAACCACAAACAGAAATGACATAAAAAGATAATTACATGAGATAATTACATCGGATGCCACAAATATCCAACACATTACAAAAACTACACTTGCTACATTTCCATAGCTGTTAAGTTCATGAAACATGGACCACACATGCACAATGGTGCAAAAAATACCAGATTCAAACGGGTTTGAAAAAGAATTACAACTTTGAAAAGCCATTTACAAATATCCAAAGCAATAGCTGAGACAAATCCAATACTTGGAATACTCTTGTTAATATATAATTAATATTTAGGAGACACAAGTTTATTGACTATTACAGCATCCAGTCTTTTAGCATTTGTCGATACCAATCCATGAGCAGTGGCTGGATATAAAGCAAGGAACTCAAGGAACCCAGTGTGAGTGTGTGTGTTTTGTGAAAAAAAGCAATAAAAAAGATGTCTTGTGTAACACCTTGAGCAGAACACACAGCACACCTATTGAAAATTCTGTAAAGCGATACGTGCACTGTCCGAAATGTGAGCCACGCTTTTCCCTGCTTTCTTAAATCCTTGAATTGTGCATTCAGATCATACAAAGACACGAAGCTTCTACTCGACTTCACCATCGGTGCACTCTCTAAAGACAAAAATGGCGATATTGCACTGCTTGAATATGTTATGGTTTAAAGAGCACACTGAGCTTATACTTGTGAGAAATTAGTATGTGCAGACTGGCAGGCATGTGTTGTGTTGAGCCTGATGAGAATGCTTGGTGTGACTTGTGTGACACATCTGTGTTGTTTGGAGGATAAGCTCCTTCCACTGTGCTTCTGCTGCTTGGTTATGCAGAGAATGCAATCATCCCCCACAAGACTCTGAGTTTTTGTTACCCTTTCTAAAATGACAGAAACGCTGTCAAAGGACAAGAGAGCCTTGTTGTCCACCTTTGGGATTCATCTAGGAAGGGAAAAAAGACACACTGACAAGTCTCAGGGAAATGAAGAAGGAGATCTGATGTGCGCAGCTGAGTGCTATTGCTTTAATTCCACATTTTTATTGGATTGATAACATTTTTGAGACACGGCTCATTGGCTAAATACATAAAAAGGCAAACTTTGATTGGTAGACACAGAACAGGTTATATTTTTGGATCATAATTCAGCATGAATGTGGAGGTTAAAAGGGTTATTAGGCAATAGGCTTGGCACTGCAGTGTAACCGCATTCATTTCTCAACAGAATGAGGCTTCACCTCTAACCTAGGAAACCAGCCGCAGAAGTATTGTAGTAACACTCTTATTTCATTGTTTGGTTTTGGCTGAACAAAAAAAGATCATTTGTATATATAGATATGTATATATATATATATATTTTTTTTTTTATTATTATTATTATTATTGTATGTATTTACGTACACACCTAGCTACTTCCATTGGTCAGGCCTTCAGGGGCTGGATTCAAAATCTTACATGTTAATGTCACAAAGTTGAGGCAATATGTAGGTGTAAGGTGAACTTCAGAAAACAAAACAAAACACTAAATAAAAACAAGGAAACTACAGTAACTTTGGGAAATACTCACAATGCTAACACAAAGTAAACAACGAAAGGCAAGATCTAGACACTGAAACACAGAGACTACTCATCCATCAGATGAGACTCAAAACACCTCTGAAAGGAGGGGTAAAAAACTTAGGTGAACTAACAAAGTGGCAGGTCTAAAGTGGAGACAAGGAACACAAAGCACATGATCAAAAGCACAAGGGGACATAAACAAGGACAGACAGAAAGATACAAGGACAACACAGGGCAGACGTCATAGAAGCCCCCCCCCTCCCCCCCCCGAACAAGAACTTGCCATGGGAGTTGGCCTAGAGGGCAGGCCAGAAACAGGACAAGGGAGCTGAACAGAGGCAAGGGACACAAACAGGACACCGGACAGGGGGAACAGGCCGCTGAAGTTAAACTGAACAGACAACTGGGGCTGACAAGTGAACTGGACAGACCGCTGAATGACAGAATTAACCAAGAGCTGGACTGGACAGATGTCTGGAAAAATGGCAGCCATGTGCTACGACTCTTTTCTGAAAGAGTCCCTGTAAAACCATGACATACAAGTTAAAATATATGTTATGAGCATGTGTGCTGTCTTTTATAAGCTTCTAATATGTTTATGTAGGACAAAATGTTTATGTGCAGTTGTAAGGATTTGATGAAGGCGTGGAGCAGGATGTAAAGAACTTATTTACATCAAAAAACAGGAACCTGGAAGCTAAACAAGAAATAAACTGAACACTGAACTAACATGCGGCATAAAGTAAAATAAAGTAAAGTAAAGTAAAGTGGCCCCTTGTAGTCACGCGTGAACACACCATAGCACAGCACACTGCATTTAACTCATTCACCAAGTGAAGCGGTGGGCTGCCACCAACGGGAGGCGCCCAGGGAGCTGTGTGAGGGGACGCTACCTTGCTCAAGGGTACCTCAGTGATGGCACTGGGAGTCCTGGGATTCAAACCCACAACCTAACTAAGAGTAACATAAACAAAATGAAACAAAACTAAGCAGAAGAGAGATTAACAAGAACAAACCAGGGCTGAACAAAGATAAACAAGCCCGACTAAAACGGAACAGGGCAGAAGAGTTAAAGACAGGGCTAACAGGGGTAAAGCAAAAAGGGCGGGGTTAAACAAGGACAAAGCAAACCAGAATCCAGAACCAAACAGACAGCAAAAAAATGAGGAGAGAAACAGAGGGACCAAACACAGTGGCAAAATACTGAGCAAAAATCAAGCCGAGAAACATAGAGAAGGAACAACAAATATATACTGAAACACAGGGGTATATATACTAACTAGATCATGGAAAACACCTAAAGGGGCACAAGAACAAGACAGGTGAGCATGATAACAAGGGAGCAGGACTAAGGTCGGGCTAAGACCAAAATAACAATAAACTCACATGAAAACACAGACACATGGAAAGGATAAACAAAGGCATAGACATGGAAACACAGGAAAAGACATGAGAACATTACAAAAACCAGGAAATGAAAAAAGACAGGCAAAACACTACAGTATTGTTAGCTTAGCGCCAGCATACTATCAGAAATCCCATAGAGGCAATAACAAACATTTGGTTTTTGTTTGTTTGTTTGTTTGTTTACATCTTTTGATCAAGTTTGGATATTCTAATAGTCTAATAGTTCTAATAGGCATGGTTTACCACGGCTTTACAGGCCTTTACATCAGTTTTGCTGAGTTTCAAACCAAATCACAATCCTGTTCTGGAGAGCCATTCCACAAAATTAAGATCAAAAGCAACAAACCAAATTAAAATATACAAGATGACGGACATCTTTAGCGTCATGTGAGTAGACATTTGAGTATCAGCAGTTCAGAGGCATATAGCCCTGATGCAAAATGAGGATAGTCAAGTTTTCATGTCAAGGATCAGACACCACAGCTATTAAAAAGACAGAATGAATAAATAAAATACTTTCAATCAGGAGGCAGACTTACAAGGAGAATTATTCAAAATCTGATCTCTAAAAAGTCAAATAATCCAGATGCCCTTAAAGCAGACTTAATAAATGATAAAAATCAGTTGACGTATGCAGTTCACGTCCTCGTGTGGGTTTAACCCTCAGTCGTTTCAATACCAGGACAGGCTTCCTGTGCTTTCAGAAGCAGTGACGATCTTTAATATAGAAACAGAAACATTCAAATCACACAAAAGCCTTATAACCTTATGGTGTGCTATGAATTTCTCTTTAAAAACTGTTCTCATCTGTTCATTTATTCATTTTCTAAAGTGCTTCTCCTAATCAGCGTGGGGGGGGGGGAGGGGGGGTCTAGGGGTTGCTGGAGCCTATCCCAGTACTCATAGGCAGAGAACCTCTCTGGACAGGTCAAAAGTCACACTCACACACTCACACTCACACACACACACACACACACACATATACACACACACACACATTTTTAGGAGCAGTTTAGCATCTCCTGTCCACCTGACATGCATGTCTTTGCACTATGGGAGGAACCTGGTGGAAACCGGGTAAGACATTGAAACTCCTACCAGAAAGGACCCTTCACCACCCTGGCTGGAAATCTAGTCCAGGGCCTTCTCGCTATGAGGCGAGAGCAAAACTTGTATGGCTCAGCCTTAGTCAGAAATTTAGATGCAGATTACCTGATGATGTCACATGTTAATGACCTTAACCCTTTGAACTCAGAGCGTATTAGTAAAATCTGATTTCATCAAATATAAATGGTGTAAAACAGTCTAAAACCAGTGTTTGCTCTCCTACACGCTCGCCATTTGCTGCTCTTTTGCTCGGCGCGCCGCCGCTTGGCCGCTCTTCGGACCCCCTCCCTCTGCAGGTTTTCCGTACCCACTTGTGGGCAGAGACTATCCCGAAAGTTCTCCCAGGGTTCAGAGATCTTGTGGAGTTTTTTTGTGTTTGTTTCTAAGACATAGAATTAAAGAAATTTGGGCATTTTTGTTCTTTATGGGCATTTGTATTTGACGCCATTTTGAAAACCCCAGTAGTGGTTATTATTATAACATGTTTTTTAAATTACAATAAGTTTGCTTCTACGTGGCACAGGAACACCAAACAAAGCCCGGCATGATGCCTGACACCTTGAGCGTCAACACAAACTTGGGGAACTGCCACAAACGGAGTTGTGTTTTTGTTATTTGTTGTGCTTCCACAGATCCGTCCCGGTCGTGTTCTAAGGGTAAATAAACTGGTAGTGATTTCTTTACATAGACTGTAAACTCTTTATCACAGGCAGCAAGCTCTGCATGTGAAAATGGCTGAATCAATTCTCTACTGTCACTCACTGTAAGGGCAAAGACATCAGAGTGCTGTATATCTGCCACAGAGATTTGTTGGAGTCACGCTCACGCCAGAGTTTACAGGTTACAGAGCAGATCCCCTTAAAATGCTGTGCTCAATACACAGCTGACTGATGTTCAGCCACTGCTGCTGGACTCACAGGTTAATGCACTGCTGACATTCTAGAACTCTGTGAAAGGGCAAGGATGTTCTAAAAAGTGTGAATGAGAAGAACCTTGAATGTACGGAAGATGTTCTAGCACTGTGTAATGAGAGGAGAACGTTTCAGAGCAGAGTGAATGGAGAAAACAGTCTAGAACAGCGTGAAGGGAAGGGACTGTTCAAGAACAACATGAATGAGGGCAAACATTCTATAACAGGGTGAATGGGGAGGACATTCTAGAACAATGTGAATGGGAGAATATTCAAAAACAGTGTGAATGGAGAAAAACCTAGAACAATGTAGATGGGGAGAACATTCTAGAACAATGCGAATCGAAAGAACATTCTAGAGCTGGGTGAATATGGAGAACATTCTAGAACAATATGGATGGGGAGAACATTCTTGAACAATGTGAATGGGAGGAACATTCTAGAACAATGTGAACATTAACAACATTCTAGAAAAATGTGAATGAGAAAACATTCAAAAACAGTGTGAAATGGGGGGGGTGAATCTAGAACAATATTGATGTGAGAACATTCCAGAACATTATGGGTGGGGAGCACATTGCAAAACAATGTGAATGGGAAGAACATTCTAGAACAGCGAGTATGAGAGCATATTCGAAAACAATGTGAATGGGGAAAAATCTAGAACAATATTGATGTGAGAACATTCTAGAACAATGTGGATGGGAAGAACATTCTACATCAGGAGGAACAAAGGAATATATTACAGAACAGTGTTAATATAAAGGATAACAACAACAAGTTTGGTGGGTTCTGGGCTTTACAAAAATTGTAGTTAGATTTAAAAAAAAGTTTGCCTGGATCTCTCAGTTGGAGGCACAAAATTTTCTTTAAAATGTGGCACCGCTGCTCACGTTGAGAAACAGCCTTTGTTGAGTGTTTAGGGCCGTTAACTGAGTTTTTAGGGCCGGCCTCTAAAGCAGAGCTTAGGTAAGCATTTCATAATGCTGAGTTTCCATATAAACACATCACCATTACTGTCTCTCATTACACAGCCATAAAGCAATTTGGAACATTGCGTTATTAATGTTGTTGAATCTGAGTAATAATTTCAGCCATAATTCACGTCTATAAAGCTAAATGAATTTATTCGTCGAAAAAGTCAATAGCGGAGGCGGAAACAGGAAAAGACATCAAATATAAGCAGAGATTTCAAACTGAAACAGGCTTGATCCTCTATGTCAACACATAATGAAATCATAACTGCAAATATAATTTGACTGAACGGAATTTCCTGAAAGTATGCACTCAGGGTTTATTATCTTGGGCTGACTAACCGTGTGTAATTATTAACGGCCTTATCGACAGTCATTAGGAACCATACTGAGAAAAACTACTATTACATAAAAAATGTTTTTAGCAATAAATAAACTTATAGTAATGTGGCGGAGCAGCATGCCTTTAAACAAATCGTCAGTATTGCATCACTGATTCTGTTGGTAATGATTTCCAGTGATTAGGCTGTTTATCTTTGGGCAAACTGAACGGTGCAGTGGGGTGGCTGTCTTTTAAACAACTTGAAAGCAAAAACTATAAAGCCAAAGGGACCCAGACTGTACCAAATAATGACTCAGGCCAAGCAGATCATTTGGTCCATATTTGACTATGTACAGTAAACTATAAACTGCTATAAATGCTGCTCCATTTAAAAAAGCAGTGATGATTTTTGGACTGTAGAAATTGGGAGGCCAAAACAATTGTAGGGGGTCCAGAGTCCACAGAAGCATATTTTTATAACCCCAGTATAGCAGGGGTCACCAATTGTGTCTGCTAATTGCCAGTGTAGGTGCAAGTTTCCCTCCAGCTAAGCCGAAGGACACCTCGTATAACTAATCTTGGCTGGGATTCCTGATTCCATCTTGGCACCAAGTTAAATGGTCGAGCGAGCATCACACTGTTTGAAGACTGAGAACAACTGATTAAACAAGTGGGATCTTTGTGAATAGGACTGCTGACTCCAGCATACAGCCTGGAGCTCATCACTTCTACTACAACATTTTAAACAACACTCAACCCATCATTATTGCACACCTGAAGTGCACAGCACATGATTTGATGATCAAGAAGTTTTTCTTTCTCCATTCCACCTTAAATAGCGCAGCACTTCTTTTTCGGTGCATGTACAATAATAAGAATATGAAGCTACACTGTTTAAGATGGAACCTAACATTCAGATAAAAGCTCAGCCTTGTCACAGTTTAACCTGCCCTCTTTCACAAAAACCATATGCAGCTATAAAATACATTTAACAAGCATGTTGAGCAGCTAATCTAGAAGCTAACTAGATAGGCTCTTCAGTTTGATCACTTTTAGCTAAGTACATAAAAGTTCTATGAGTAACATATTGTGAAATTGTGACCATATGATGAGAAAAATCTAAAATACAAGAGAAAAACAAAATACAAAATATCTGCTCTCCTTTATTTAGCTACATGTAAATGAATGCACGTGACAGAAGCCATGCTAGCAACCTCCCAAATCACAGAGAAAGAAAAATATTACAACCATGTTACAGTGCGGTTTTGAAACACTTTCTTTTGCTTCGCTCTGCTAGCATTTCACTCAATCTGTATGTAAAGTCTTCTGCCTCCTGAATGAGTAGGTGGAAGTGTCCTAATTAAGGCACCCAGGGTGGACAGCCAGATTTTCAAAGGGTTAGTTGGGAATTCCCCTGTCCTTGCCACTGTAGGTAAGTTACTTGGGCACAGAAAGCTCTACCACCATGTTTCCCCTTCTGTATTTCAGCTTAAATCGTTCCAAGGTTTTCTCTCCTGAGTCAAGGTTCTGTGGGTTGCTTGCTGATTCAAGCAGACAGTTCAAGACTAGTTTAGGGAGATGTAAAGACAGTGAATAACTGTCGACTAAAGCTGCAGTGCTTTCAAAGGTGCTGTGCGTAACCGCTGATTGGGCCTGCTGTTACAGAAAGAAACTGCCTTGACATACTTTCCACTACAGCTTCGTTTTTAATTCACAAACCACTGAGGCTCTGAATTGCTAGGAAGGCAACAAACAGTCTATAAAATACAAATCTGACAAAACCGCATCTGTTTATTGAAGGTTGTCTATTACTGCCACTAAACAATAAAGCGTGTGCTTCACTCTGAGACTGGCGACCTGAATAAGTGGCATGTGATGGACACATTTTTATGGATCTGAACAAACCAATGACACTGCAGAAGAACTCGAACAGTTCTGAATGATAGCATTTAAAGGAATACTCCAGCATTTTTCCAACTTCGTATGTCTCTGATCTACTAAAGAAACCACCCTTTGGCAGAGTCAGTGAGTTTTCTGTTCTTCTCTGCAAGGACAGGGAATTGTGTTCAGGTTATTGTCTGCAAAGACTGACAGTTTCCTACAAATGAGGTGGAAAAAATATGAAAAAGGTTGCAGTAGTCCTTTAATTTTAACATTTAGACCATGTATGTGGTCTAAAAATGTAACTTTAACATTCCTATGACATATTTTACATGTTTCACTATCAACATCAACCTAATCTACTGGCTGGACGCTTAAAGCTGCTCATCAATATCAATATGTTCTACCCAATGTGTAAACCTGACCATTTCTTCATACCACGTGAACAAGACGCATTCCTCCAACAGCAAGCATCATCAGAACATGCACTCAACTATAGTGGTAATAGCTGTAATAGGTGACTGCTGTGTGATGAGAAAATAAGATTAATTGCGGGGGGCTGTCATTGGAGGCCAGGAGGTCAGTAATGGAGATTCCAGCACAGAACAGATGAAGAACGGCACGACGGTACTAACACAGAACCTGCACTGAAGCTGCATTTAGTCTGCGCTGCGGCAGCTATGGCGATATTGCTTTACGTCACTGCACTCATATCTTCATTGAGAACAATTATTAAGCTCAGTGAATCAACAAATCAAAGATCACCACACTGCCTTTAAAGTTATTTCCCTGCAAAATGCTGCATGCACCAGTTTCATAGTTTACATTTTATAAAAACAAATGAAAGTCCTTAAAACATTTTATACATATACAGCTGTAATAAACCACAAGCTTTGAATAAGGTAGAGCACATAGAAATGTATCGTATAGCACTGAGATGTATAGCATTGTATTTTACTATGTAGCATTGTTTAGTGTTGTATTGTATAACATTGCATTGCATTGTATCATCGAGAATTGTAGGGTATTAAATTGAATTATACTGTATCATTTAACATTGTATTGTATTGTGTAGCATTGTAGTATATTGTTTAACATTGTCCTGTATTGTATTGCAGTGTATTGTACAGCAGTGTATCATATAGAACTGAATTATACTGTATTATTTAACTTTGTATTGCATTGCATTGTGTAGCTTTGTATTGTATTATACTGTTTTGCTTTTTATAGCGTGTAGTCCACGCTGTACAACTAATCTTGCAGAACTGTTTGGATTCTACAGTTATGAATATGTAGATGTCTATTCCAATAATATGTGTATTTCTATGAATTTGTGTTTCTGCTTTTTTGAATATACTGAATTCCATAAATATGTGGATTTCTATAATTATGAATATGTTATAAATATGTCAATTATCCTGTTATTAAGCTGTGGATTTAAATGATCATGTGAATTCTGTGTATTTTGTGTATTTCTAATGTAGTGTATATGTGGACACTACTGCACATGGCTACTATAGCTGTATACATTTTATATAGCTATAATAAACCCTGAGCCTTGAATAAGGAAGAGCATACAGTAATGTATTGCACTGCATAACACTGCATTGTATTCTATAGTATTGTACTGTTTTGTACAACATTGTATTATATTGTGTAGTACAGCATTATATTGTATTATATACCATTGTATTGTATTGTGTAGCATTGTATTGTATTACATTGCATTGCATTATACATTATACTGTACAATATTATACTGTACAGAGTTAAATTATACTGTATAACATTGCATTGTATTGTATTGCATTGTGTAGCACTATATTGTACTGTATTGTTTTGTATTGCTACGTAAAGCATGCAGTCCATGCTGTACAACTAATCTGATAGAACTGTGTGGATTCTACAGTTCGGGAATATGTGGAGATCTATTCCAATAATTTGTGGGTTTCTATGAATGTGTGTTCCTGCTGTTTTGAACATACCAACTTTATTGTATAGAACTGAATTATACTGTATTGTATTGCATTGTTCTATGTTGCTTTGCATAGCATGTAGTCCATGCTGTACAACTAGTACAATTGTGTGGATTCTACAGTTATGAATATGTGGTCTATTCCAATAAATGTGAAAGTAGTGTGTTTGTGGACACTACTGCACATGGCTATTACAGCTGTATACATTTTGTACAGCGGTAATAAACCATGTGACTGAATAAGGTAGAGCATATAGTAATGTATTATATTGTATTGTACAGCTTTATATTGTATAGAACTGAATTATACAGTATTATATAACATTGTATTGTATTGTGTAGCACTGTATCGTACTGTATTACATTGCATTATATTGTATTGTACAGCATTTTATTGAGTAGAATTGAATTATACTGTATGACATTGTATTGTAATACCGAATTCTACAAATATGTGGATTTCTACAGTTATGCATGCTCAGGTCAATCATCCTGTTATTAAGCTGTGGGTTTGTATGAACACGTATGGATGTGTGTATTTCTAATGTAGTATCTATGTGGACACTACTGCACATGGCTATTATAGCTGTATACATTTTATAAACCATGAGCTTTGAACACTGTAGAGCATATAGTAATGTATTGTATTGCACAGCACTGTATAGTATTGTATTTTGCAGCATTGGATTATGTCGTTTAGCCTTGTCCCGTATTGTATTGTATACAATTGCATTGGATTATGTTGTATAGAATTGAAGTGTACTGTATTAAATAACATTGTATTGTATCACATTTCATTGCATTATATTGTATTGTACAGCATTATAATGAATAGAATTCAATTAAACTGTATAACATTGCATTGTATTGTATTGCTCTGTACTGCTTTGTATAGAATGTAGTCCATGCTGTACATTAATCTGGTCGAACTGTGTGGATTCTACAGTTCTGTGAATTTGATATCAATGAATTAGTGTTTCTGCTGTTTGGAATTTACTGAATTCTACAAATATGTGGATTTCTAGTTATGAACATTCAGGCTTATTTATTTATTAAGCTGTGGGTTTGTATGAACACGTGAATTCTGTGCATGTGTGTGTTTCTGCTGTACAGTTTTATGTGGACAGTGGTGCACATGGCTGCTGTAAACAGTGGTGATGGATTAAAGGGTAAAACCTGGTCAGTCACGCCCCGACTCTCCACCGCATACTGATCCGTGTGAGAGTGCTGAACCCTCCTCCCTCCCTGATCTGGGGCTCAACTTCACTCATCACCTGCTGCAGCATGGACGGGGTTAAGCGCGCTGCCAAACATTTGCCGAGCGCAGGCGCCGCCGTGGGAGTTTCGCGCAGGGAAGCCTCTGCGCTCTCCAGCCTTTACGGATTTCCCTCAAGTCTCTGGATTACTCTTTTCCAGCTTTTCCAGCCTTCTTTATTACTGTCATTATTTTTTCCTCCTCGTGCGTAAATGCCCCGCGTCGCTGTGGATGATGGCGCGTGACGCGCGAGGACGGAGCTGAGCCCGGAGAGCCCGGGCGCCGAGTTTGGCGATGTTGTGTTTCTTTTCTTCGTTTCTGGGCTCGAATTAGAGGATGAAAGCGTCTCCTTTTGGATCTTTGCACCGTCTCTCACGTTACGCACCGCCACCGAGCAAAATGAATGCGGAGAAGATGTTTTTAAAACACAAATAATATTTTTTTTCTGCAAAGAGATGCAAAACGACGCTGTTTTTTGGCCACACGTGCATCGCGCGCGGAAACACCGTCTCCAACTTTTTCTTTTTTTTTTTTTTTTTTTTCTTTTTTTTTTGCCTTTCCTTTTCGTGCGGAACCGAAGGGTTGTTGCGCTGCTCGCTTGGACACCCACCGTCTTCGTGGTCGTGGTGGTCGTGGTGGTGGGTTCATCCCCATCCTCCCTCCCTCCCACATACACATCCACCTCTTCCTCCACCTTTTTTTTATTCACACGCCGGGCTCGCGCTGAGCAATGACGGTTCGAGGGCTCGCGCTACTGCTGGTGCCCTTCCTCGTGCTCCTTCTTGCGCCCGCCGCGTGCCTGGCGCACCCGCAGCCGTGCCAGGTTCTGAGGCGCGTGGGCCACACGGTGCGCGTGGGGGCCCTGCACCTCCAGCCGCGCGCGCTGAGGCAGCAGCCCGGCGCGAGGAGGAAAACTTTGGAGAGGGAGCCCGAGTGGGAGCGAGAGTGGGCACGGGGCGCGAGCGAGAACGAGCTGGAAAAAAGCGGGCACGAGCCGAGCGCAAGGGTCTCCAGGACCAGGGGCTCGAGCCAGAAAGGTGCGAAAGGTAAGCAGGCGCTCCGACAGGTGGTGGAGGCGGAGGGAGTGTTCGCCCCCCGGGACTCCGTCCTGCTCGCCACCGAGGCGCTCAACCGCCTGCCCGGCCTCCTGCCCTACAACCTGTCGCTGGAGATCGTCATGGCCGTGGAGGCAGGACTGGGGGAGCTGCCGGCCTTCTCCTTCTCCTCCTCTTCCTCCTCCTCCTCCCCTCTGCCGGTGTGTGCAGACCCCGTGTCCTTCCTCCACAGCGTCTGCCACACGGTCATCGTCCAGGGGGTCTCTGCCATCATGGCCTTCCCTCAGAACAGGGACGAGCTGGTCAAGCTGGAGTTCATCTCCTCCTCGCTGCAGATTCCAGTCGTCAGTGTCGTTCAGAGAGAGTTCAGACGACACAGTCAGGTAGGAAGACCTTCTTTAAGATTCAGGATTCTTGATCTGTCACATATATAATCCTACAAGTGCAACATGTAGTGAAATTTGCCCCTGAGCACTAAAGTTATCAAATATTGCAAATGAAAGAGAAATGTATATTGTTTTGTTTACTATAATGGGGTTTTGAGAGCTGTTTTTTTCCCTAAACTTTTCCCTCAAGCAGAGCTGGTGTTTCTGCTCTGTTGACATTCACAGTCAACAGGAAAAGGTCTGACAGGTGTGAGAGGCCTTGTAGGGCTGTACCTCTGTATCATATATTAATGAGGACACAAATCTCAACGTTCGACACGATTCTCGATTCTGAGGCCAGCATTCGATTAGATTTTTGATCTTTTATATTTCATGTCCACAGAATACTGATTATACACTATAAAAACTGTTTTGGCTCGGAAAAATGCATGTTACAGCTATAAACAATGAGATCATATTTTGAACGCTAACAGTCGATACATAAACCGTTATAAAATGTTATTATAAAATGTCAAAATTGTGACAAGATTCACCTAGAGTAGCAGGTGCATTGTATAGATTAGCGTAACATTTATCTCTGTCGGGTTGTAAGTGCAGTAAAATGAGTAAAATGATCTAACTAGGTTTTAGAGATGCAATAAACACTTCACCAAATGACGGTTTAAAAATAAGAGTAAAATCTTAACATCTGTCCGATGACACATTTTTAAAGCTATTTTGTGGCAGTGCTGATATGATTCTGATTGATTGTGTATCCCTAATTTCTTCAAAATACAGAAAGTGAGATCAATTCTGAGGGTAGCGAGTGGCTAAAGTTCAATACACTGAATTCCATTTTTTGGTATAATGAAGGTATTACTTTGGTATGACTTACGGAAGTCTATATTTTGTTTTTCCGGTTGTTCAAAGAATTAAATGGCAAATGAGGTGCTGCATTTATCACTAACACAACACAAACAAAACAAAACAAAACAAAACAAGAGTGACTTAAATGGAGCCAACATGATACTGCTCTCAGATTTGACAAGTGATGCCTTGTGACCAGTGATGTAGTGTTTAAGTCATGTTTTTTCTGTTATTCTTGAGTGAGTGTGTGTGTGTGTGTGTGTATACACCAATCAGCCACAACATTAAACAAAGACAGATGAAGAATAGCACTGATAAACTTGTGATAGTGGCATATAAGGCTGGATCTATTAGGCAGCAAGTGGACAGTCAGTTCTTGAAGCTGATGTGTTGGAAGCGGGAAAAATGGGCAAATGTAAGTATCTGAGTGACTTTTACAAGGGTCAGATTGTGATGGCTAGATGACTGGATCAGAGCATCTCCAAAACGGAAGGTGCTGACCCTGGTCCACCTCTGAAAACACCTACAAAGGGCATCAGAGCTGGACTATGGAGCAATGGAAGACGGTGGCCTGGTTTGATGAATTACATTTTCTTCTACATCGTGTGGATGGCTGAGATGGCACCAGGATGCACTATGGGAAAAGGGGAAACCGACAGAGGCAGTGTGATGCTCTGGGCAATGTTCTGCTGGGAAACCTTGAGTCCTAGCATTTATGTGGATGATACTTTGACACAAACCACCAAACTAAACACTGTTGCAGATCATGTACATCACCTCATGGTAAAAGTATTCTCCAATGACAGTGGCCTCTTTCAGCAGGATGTCACACTGCAAAAATAGTTCAGGACTGGTTGGAGGAACACGACAAATCAGATCGAGCATTTGTGGGCCTTGCTAGACAAACTAGGCTAGTTCATGGAGGCCCCACTTCTTACCTAGGACCTGCACAATATTAGGCAGGAGGGTTTAATGTTATGGCTGTTCAGTTTGTGTGTGTGTGTGTGTGTGTGTGTGTGTGTGTGTGTGTGTATGTATGTACACACACTCATATATATATATATATATATATATATATATATATATACACATATATATATATATATATATGAATAGAGTGGGGCAGCTGGTGGCCTAGTGGTTAGGGTGTCATCACTGAGGTACCCTTGAGCAATGTACCATCCCCACACACTGCTCCCCGGGTGCCCCCCGTTGGTGGCTGCCCAATGTTTCACTTGGTGAATGGGTTAAATGCAGAGAAATAATTTCACATTGTTGACACTGTATGCTGTGTTTATATGTGTGTATATATACATACATACATATATATTTGTTTGAATCGCAGAGCATGACTGGGTGACCGGTGATGTGTTCTCAAGTGGCTTTTCTGTCAGTTATTTCTGGGTGCATGAATTGTGTATCACAGAGGAGCGTGATATGCATAAACAGAGGCCTCAACATCTGCTGCAGTAATACAACAGGTTGGGAACCCCAGAGGCTGATTAGGGACGAATGGGATTTGGATTCACCTTCCATATCAGTCAGAGCTCCACAACAGAATCAAAAACTCAATTTTCCTTGCTTTCTGAAATAAAAGTTGGTTAATAAACATTGTTTAGGTTTGAAAACATATCTTTTACTCACAGTACAGAATAAACATGAGAACTAAACTACAAGACCAGCTTATTTTGAATAGATGCAGGTTGTGATACCACAATATATATATATATATATATACTAAATGTCCAAAAGCACCCCGACACCCCTTCAGATGAGTGAATTTAGCTACTCCATTGCTGACACACAGCTGACACGTTGCGCTCATGCAGTTTATAAAGTCTGTACATTCCCTTTGGAACAGAATGATCTGGAGCAGCCACGTATGAGCCTTAGGTCACCAAGACCAGTGCTAAGTGTTGGCTACAGGGTTGCAATCAAGTTTGCACAGTAGGGTTCAACACTATCTGCTTTTTTCATACCTTCCAACCATTCTCCAAATGTTGCCGCTGTATATGGTATTACCTGGGGTGGGGTAGGAGGGTTTGACATTAGTAAGTGATGAAAAAGTGTTTAGGTTGTGCTGTCTAATCCTGTGTTTGGGTGCATACACAGTCTGCAGTAAACACAGTGAACAATTTTCAATCCTTTGACCAAAATATTTCAAACCATCTATAGAATAAAGACCAAATGTTAAACACTGCTACTATCTAGGAGAGAGGATCGGATTAACATTAGTATGGCTACCATGAAAACATCACTGCTCACCTAAAGCACCAACCAAGTTTAGGTGATAATGGCTCATATCTGAGGGAGTGAAGTCGAGCAGCTGGTGTTGGACAGACATAAATGTTAAATCAAACCTTCTCCTGGGTGTTTGTAGCCTGCTCAGAAAACTTGAGCAGGCTGCAGAGATAAAAACAGTCAACAGTCAGATTTGATTCCAACTAACTGGTGCCTGTATATATATTCACAGTGATCA
>JBBPCZ010138038.1:0-21038 GCA_037974445.1 Brycinus macrolepidotus | reverse complement strand
TTTTATTGTTGGTAGATCATTTTGACTTGGTCATTTTAAAAGTAGCTCGCAAGCCAAAAAAGTGTGGGCACCCCTGCAGTAGAGTTTTCAGCAATTACACTTAGGGCCCTAACACACCAGGCTGGCTGCTGGTCATTGGTAGCTGTTGCTGAGCGTTTGTGGCCAATTACCACCCAATCTTTTATCACCCATTTGCACTAATCAGCCCTCACTGGTGCCTGACGGAACAGCTGAGCATGTTGTATTGGTGTTTGCAGTGTGAGAGAGTACTCAGTCCAAGTAAAGAGAAACAACATCGAGCAAGGCAAGCAAACTTGTCCTAAGTATGGTCTGATAACTTGTTCAGTTTACTTTTGGTTAACTCTAGTTGGCATCGTGTATCAGGGACTTTTCAATACAGTTTGGAGAGAATTCAGGTGGTGCTCGATAAAACCTAAAGTACAGACTGTAGAAGAAGGCACTACACCACTGGTACACTAGTTTCACACTGACCAAATTCTTTACACAGACAGACACACACACACACACACACACACACACACACACACACAAAGCTGTTACATTTATACTGCACTGTTGCGGATCATTTTCACATATAAAGCACCTATACTGACATTCCAGTATTCAGTTTTCCACTTGACTGCTGATGCAACATTTGTACAATTTTTGGATGTTAAAAATCCCCTTTGTACTAAATTGCGCATTTTCACTTCTAGTTTAGAATGTATAATTCTGGTTTATTTATATATGTGTGTTTTGTGTGTCTGTTTATACACTGTAAAATCTGGAGCCATACCATCCTGTCTCACTGTTGACATGTATATAGCTTGGATGACAATAAAGTTTACTTTGACTTTGACTTAGCTTACCCACACACCGAGGTGGAGGACCGCTCCACTGCGAGCTTGACAGGCAGGTGAGTTTTGTTCTTCCCTCAAGCCGATAGCCCTGCTGACAGCTCACTGTACACTCCAACCTGTAGGGAGGACCACCTTCACTGCAGTTCAGGTCACCATGCTGAGGAGCAGACAGCGCTGGACATGAACGCACTGCAACACACACACACACACGAAACAGATATAAGGACTTAAGGTTGAAAGAATATGAACATATAAAACAAAAATTATTTGATAATACACAGATTGGTGTGAATTATAATACAAGGAACAGAAAGCAGCAGCTGCAAAACTCAGTCAAAGGGGAGCAGAAGACCCTAAGAACAAGCTTAAGTGAAGTTAGGAGGAACATAAAAAAATGTTCTGCATTCTATAAATATACATTACTATTTAAAAGTTCATTGTTTAAAACGTAATACTTGTATAAAATGTTTTTGCATGATGCTAGTTCTCTACAACTTTCAAGTTAGTTTAATAATAATCAGTATGACTAAAATAAAGACATTCAAATGTGCTCGGAATGATGAACTGATTAAGAATGCAGCATTTCACCCACAATGAAGCTTGTCTTTTAATAAAAATATTACAGTTTTTGAATGTTTTACATACATATAAATCCCTTTTTACAAAGGTGCAGAGAGAAATATTATGTTATGACATTCAGTCAGGTAAGAAGACAGATGAATCTGCCTGGATTTTTCGCTCGTCCAGATGGCAGCGATGATGCAGCAGTAAGACATGCATTTCTTAAAGTCTCTGTTTAACAATATTGTGTCATTTAAGCTGGTTTATCAGATGAAAAACCAAGATACCATCCTATTGCTGAAATGGTGCTCCAGATTCATTGCCAGCATCTTTCTCAAACGTAAACATAAACTATTAATTCCACCTTAAATGGTACCACAGTCAAAACATAACATTTAAGGTGGAACAGAAAATAAGGTTCCATTTGTTGCAGAACCAAAAATGTCAGTTTTATATTATTAAATTCCATTACTGTAGGTGAGCGATGCAGTAAGTTATTGTTTTTTATGAAGTCTATATAGAATTAGACACTAGCTGAGCTGCCGTTTCTGTTTTTCTCTCAGCTGTGCAGTGTCTAAACAGTCAAATTAGAGTCAAATCAGTTAGGTTATTTGTCTTTGTTCAACAATTACCCTTTAGTTTTTCTTGCTCCAGTATTTACACAGTCAAGAGGTGATCTGTGAAAATAGGGTGTGAGAATAGGGGTGTGACGAGACACTCAGCTCACGAGACGATACACAATGTTGGGGTTCACGAGAACAAGACGAGACGAGATTTTAACAAGATTTTTCAGATAACTTTAAAGATGAAATAGATGACTGGAAAAAGCCTTTCATTTGACTGAAAGTCAAAAACACAAAACAATGCAGATGCATTTTGAAATGATGTTACTGATCACTGCAGTTGTACTTTTAATTATTAATTATTAAGCTTGAATCATCATATGCAGTAGCAACTGGACAGAACAATATGCACACACTGTACATTTTAACTGTAAATGTGTAACTCAAATGCTTGGGCTCTCTTGTATGATTCTCAGTAGTTTCATCTAACGTTATAACTGTGCATGAGCTCCTAACTTGTTGAAGCTATGTGTGACCTTCTAACTGAACTCCCTTTCACAAGTCGAACAAAAAAAAATAAAAACAATATAATTAACAAAAATAAATAAAACTTTTCTTGGTCTATTTTAAGTGAAAATAAGTGCAAACCATAAATCAAAGTAGTACACTGTCAGTGCTCAAAGTACAGAGTGACCAGATTTTTCTTCAAGCATGATACAGAGCTCTGAAAGTATGGTTACAATTACACAGTCTAGCCTAAGATATCTGCATTTTCTGGCAGCAGTTGAAACCTCTGTGTGCTACCTATGTCTCCTGCAGTTGAAAAGACATGCTCACTTGGGACAAAGATGGCAGGGATGGACAGATATACCTCTTCTATTCAGCTGGTGGCCTAGTGGTTAGGGTGTTCGCCCTGCGATCAGAAAGTCGTGAGTTCGATTCCCAAGACTGCTAGTGGCACCTCTGAGGTACCTTTGAGTAAGGTACCGTCCCCACACACTGCTCCCCGGGCGCTGTGTTCCTGGCTGCCCGCTGCTTCACTTGGTGAATGGGTTAAACGCAGAGGAAGAATTTCGTGCTGTTCACAGTGTGTGCTGTGGTGTGTTCACGTATGACAGAATGGTCACTCAACCCCATCCGGCACCTTTGAGATGAACTGGAACGGAGATTGTGAGCCAGGCCTTCTCTTCAGTGCCTGACCTCTTGGGCACAAACTCCCACAGAAACACTCCAAAGTCTTGTGGAAAGCCTTCCAAGAAAAGTGGAAGCTGTTAAAGCTGCAAAGGGGGACCAACTCCATAATAAAGTCTATGTATTTGAATATAATGTCCCTGTTGATGTAATGGTCAGGCGTCCCAAAACTTTTGTCCATATCGTGTATCTTTGTATGACATACACAGATACAAGCTAACAGCCAACATGAACACGTTACTTTAGCTTAGCTGTCTAGTTTACTTAGAAAAGCAAGGTACAGTAGTAACGATAAGTGATGAATTGTGGCTGAGATAGATCACATTCTCTTGCTTATTATTACACTACTCTAAAAATAATTTGTTTTCAGTTTTAACCTAGCTACATTCACAAGGACCTAATGTTACTAGGTCAGGATGAAGTAACAATATGGCGTTGATTATTAATTCATACTAATTCAGACTTGTAATTAATCATTCTAGTGGTACAACTGTTTGCTCTGGTCAGTTTTGCGTTAAATTTTGAATTTTAAATTACGGCGCGTAGGCCGTTAACCCGTGCAGCAGCCACTAAAAGAACTGGACATGAACTCACCTTGACTAACATTAGGATCCATTTAAACTGTGGCCTAGTATGATGGGCTAAACTACACTATACACTACATGGACAAAGTATTGGGACGCCTGACCATTACACCAACACAGACTTTAATGAAACTGTATTCAAATACATAATATGGCACACATAATATGACTTTAATATGGAGTTGGTCCCCCTTTGCAGCTATAACAGCTTCCACTCTTCTCAGAAGGGTTTCCACAAGATTTTGGAGTGTTTCTGTGAGAATTGGCACATTCATTCATTCTGTAGAGCAATATGAGCTCAGTCACTGATGCTGGATGAGAAGGCCTGGCTCGCAATCTCCATTCCAGTTCATCCCAAAAGTGTTGGATGGGGTTGAGGTCAGGGCTCTGTGCGGGCCAGTCAAGTTCTTCCACACCAAACTCATCCAATCATGTCTTTATGGACCTTGCTTATGGACCTTTTTTCTGCTGACGTAGAAAAGGTTCTTCCCCAAACTGTGTCCACAAAGTTGGAAGCATGGCGTTGTCCAAAATGTCTGGGTATGCTGAAACATTAAGACTGCCCTTCACTGGAAGTAAGGGGCCTAGACCAAACCCTGAAAAACAGGTGTATCCCAATACTTTTGTCCATATAGTGTATGTACAAATGTATCCAGGCACACCTTGTATTTAGTCAGTTCAGCTGCCTGACAGAAGCAATTGTGCACACAGTTTGAATAATCTCTATATAAAAACATTTCCAATAGAATTGGACTATGGTGCGGTTTAGCATGAGCCAAAGGTCACCATTCCCATTGCCAAGCACTGGTCAGAGGGGCTTAAAGAGGGGCCGTGGAGCTGTAGAACTGCGTTCTCTAGAGGGATGAAGCTCCATCTAACACCTCTGGGATGATTTTTGTGACCCAGGACTAATCAGCCAACATCAGTACCTGTCCTCACTAATGCTTTTGTGGCTGAATACAATCATATCCTCACAGCAGTGTTCCAACATATTGGGTAAAGGCTTCTTAGAGGCTGTTACTGCATGGAGAAAGTCTAACCTATTAATACCCTTGATTTCAAAAGAAACGCTGTGTGAGCATGTGTCTACAAACTTTTGGACATATAGCCTGTCCATTAGAATAAGTTATTTCATAGCAGAAAAGAGTCGATACTCTGACATAAAAGCAACTTTGAAAAAGCGATAAAGATGAAATTCTGAAACTGGTGGAGACATTACCCTAATGTAGAGCCTACTCATTCTGGGGAAAATGTGCCCTGCACGCATACCAGTTTCCAGATTAAGTGTTCTCAGTAAGAGTACTGAACAGTGTTTAAATGTGTGTGTGTGTGTGTGTGTATGTGTGTGTGTGTGTGTGTGTGTTTGGTCTGACCTGCGCAGATTGGTGGAGCTCCAGACCAGGTGCCATCTGCCTGGCACAGTCTGATACTGCTGCCCTGCAGTTCGAAGCCTGGCACGCAGCGCACACCACACGCTGAGTTATACTCATTGTTACACATGTTCTGGATGAAGAAACCATTCTTTGGAGGAGAGAGAGCCTCACACACCACAGCTAAGAGAGAGAGGGAGAGAGAAAGTAAGAGTGAAAACATAATGTTTTTACATTTATCACACACACACACACACACAGAATACTGATATACAATCTATTAGGTGCAAAAACTAGCTGTCTAATGATTCAAACAATAATTATTAGTCACATCATTTTGTGTTGTTAATTATGATGAGTTGCCTTTGTTTTTGCTCAAATCAAAACCTAGGGTAGTTGGTAGTTTTGAAGTGTGCAACACAACAGGCATTTTGGTATTAATAGCTGTGGTCTGTTCAAATAAAAACACCAAAGGTATGTTGGGAAGAAAAAAGGAGAAGTGTTTCAAAATGAACACTTTTTTTGTTTGTTTACTACCCAACACTGTGTGTTTCTGATAAAATAACATAATCAACGTACATACAAGGTACATGTACCCAATAAATAAAAATAAAGCTTAACATGCATATAGTTGATACTGGGACTTTGTATCTCCATTTTTAACAGTGAATGCCATTTTGGAGGTACAGGGGTTTGACCTGACGGTGACAATATACATCTTCATTAGATGTGTACCTTGACAGGTGTTGTTGTTCAGTGAGTATCCGTCCTTACAAACACAGTCACTGATGTCTGTGCTGCCAGGCCTGGAAGTGTGCCTAGGGTCAGGACACGGCAAACACGTCCCAACACCTCCTGGGACTGCCTCAGGCTTATACGTACCTGGTGGACAAGCTGCCGGGGGGATGGAGAGAGAAAAGGAATTATGTAATACTTGATAACAACATATTTGACAACAATATAAGGTATTGTTCAAGAGCGAGACAGGGCTGTAAAATAAAATAAATGGTTAGTCAAGACAGAAAGAGGTGCCGGAGAGAGCAGTCTGTAAAGTGTTAAATCATGAGGACACGACTCTGATGCAAGGCTGCTGCAACCTTTAATGCATCTAACACCACATACATTGTATAATGTCAAAACCATGGCTAAATGACCAAAATTCCGGACATTTCCTGAGGTTTTGCAAATGCAGTGCATCAATAGAACTTCACAAGTTATTTTTTGTTGGAACTGCCAGACAAATTACCAAGAATTTGCCCTCTCCTGTGTCAAACTGACCTCACATCTGTTCATGTGAAAATATCAAAGCCATTTTTCTTAAGTGGGGTTGAAAAAACAGAAGGCCAGAATCAATGGCTTTACTGTAGCATCTAGCTTGATGCTGTGGCCCAATCAAAGTGCAGGAAATCTTGGTAGGACCTAATGGTTCCAAACTAAAGGTCCATTCAGTGGGAGACCTAATGAAGCTCTCATATGGGTTTGTTTTGCTGTGTCTAAAGAGTTATTTCCCGCATCAGTTTCAAAATCTGAGCAACATGCTCTCTCTTTGTTGTTATTTTTATGGCAAAGGCCAGCCGTTGCTGCGGGAGATGTGTCTCAGTGCCAACAAACACTCATTCCCCACCTAAACAGTTCGGGCCAGCCAAACACTGTGAGCTGCCCATTCAGTTAATCTGGCAGCACGACAGCATCAGAAAAAACAGCCCATCAAATACATCGTACACTCTGGATCTAAATGCCTCTGCAGCAGCCAGCCGAGTGGCTCAGACGTCCACTCAGACAACCTTTGATTAGTTACATAATGTATGAAATGTAGGAAGCTAAATGTACAGTTTTTCTAGTTTTGGCCCTCTATCCAGGCTCTTTGGCATTCTCCTTTAGCTTCTTTTCAAAGGTTTACAGGAAGCCTAGTTATATTTAATGTGAGTAATATTTAGCTGGTTGTGAAACAGAGGAAGTAGTGTACTGGGTCGAGTTGTAATGGCTGCATGCTGGTTTTAATGGTGGCAGCAGTGCATACTGACTTGGACCTGGAGATTATATAAATATGCATAATAGAGGTGTTATGATATGCATTAATATTCATATTTTTATAGATGGTGTTTGCAAAATTTTGCAAGCTGTATAGCAAGCCTGTATATGCTGTATTTGTAATATCAGACATACTGATGTAAATTGTAAGGGTTTCAATCCATGATAATACTACGACTCTCTTGTGCTCTTCTGAGATGCACCTGAAACCATTTACACTCTGTGTGTACTTTGTCTTTTTTTTATCTGTTTATTAAGAGGGAGAGTAATCTGTTTGTTATTAAGAGAGAGTGAAAGTTAGAGAGAGGAGGGAGCAGGAAATAAGAGTAGAGACAGAAGCGGATAGAGAGAGAAACAGAGAGGAGCAAGAGGAGGAAAAGAGAAAGAGAGAGAGAGGCGGAGAGCAAGAAAAGAGAGGGAGAAATAGAGAAAGAGAGAGAGCAAGAAAGCGAGAGAGAGAGAGAGAGAGAGCCAGGAAGGGACAGAAAATGACGAAGTGAGCAAGAAACAGATGGCGGTGTGTCACACTGTCAGAGGACAAAAGAGAGGCAGATGGGAAAGTTCATGACTGACAGACAGAAATACAGCCAAAGGAAGAGACGGTCAATGAGAAAAGTGTGTCTGTATGTGAACCAAAAACAGGCAGATGGCAAACAGCGAGAGGGATGATGGATTAACCCATAAAGAAAAGTCTGTTAGAGGGATAAAAGTAGGAAGTGTACTTTATCTCCCAGTGACAGCTTCACTGATGTAGTGTGTGAAAAGAGTGTGAGGGTGAACACGGTTCATGCAGCAAAGATTTAGAAAATGCTCACCCTTACACTGTTTATAAATTCAGACCTGCACAAGGTAGATGTTTCTGATCTAGTGGATGCCAAGGGCACACTCTCGGAGCTCAAATATTCTGAAGGCCAGTTGACACTGTGTGTCTGAGCAATATTCAGAGGTTTATGTTGCTGCATATGCATACTGGCATGTAAAAGCACTTATAAAACGTATTTCCAGTACGCAGTCCTAAAAATGTATCCAAAAGTCATTTTTATTGAGATCCCTGCATTTGCTTCCCTTTAATTGTTTAGGCCCTTTCAGCTTGAGGCTTGTTTAAATCTCAGTAGGAACCCCTGGCCAGAACCATCAGCAGTAATGACACACTACAGTTACCCAGGTTAGAGTTTTTCTCCTGCTACACACAGAGCAGTTTTACTGCAATGTTCAAGGTCAGGAAATATGAAGCTCCAGCTAGTTCCTGACCTGACAGCAGATGTGTGTTCACTTTGCATGGATAAGCTAATGATTCCAGCAAAGGAAGCAGACCCTAGATCAGTCTTTGAGACTAGTGCTGGTGCTAATTGCAATCTGGAGCACTGCTGGCCAGCTGTGTGCCGCATAACTCTGAGGTAATGAGCTTCAAACCCTGGCTTCCTCCCGGAAACCCACAACTGAGGGAGAAAACAGAGAGAAAGGAGTTGACCCGGGGCAGGGCAGAGGGACTAAAATACCCAGTGGAAGGACAAAGGAGAAGAGGGCAAGTGAATGAGCAGAGGAGAGAGAAGGAGGACGGGGAATGTTAGTAGGACTATAACATAATAATAGTTCAGTTCCTCAACCGAACCCCACAGAAAGGACATGGACTTTTAAATATGCCCTTGCCCACTTTGACTCACCACTCAGATGTGCATCACACCTGTGTTACACAAGTGGCTGCAGGACAAAGGGAGGAGGGGATTTTAAAAATGGAATGTGCTAAACTGGTTAACTTCAAGCTAGCAAAGTAACGAAGCTGTATCAGCATCCATGTTCAGCAGCTTGAGTTGTTTGCAGCCTAAAGCCCAACAAATCAAATGTTGTATTTTCTTCTTCAGGTGGAAAAGGGAAACAAATGTGTGGAGTAATTCAGTATTAATTATTTCTCCTTCATAGCCCATTTAAACAAGCCAAACTGGCAAAAGAGCGGATTCGAAACTTTTAACCAATAGCAATGGGATGTAAATGTCATTAATTAAATTATTCACAACATAATTAAACATGTAAAGGGTAAAATTGATTATTTTACTCATATTCCATATATTGCACAATACCTTCATTTTTTTATGTAAAAAAAGATAAAAACTAAAGAAATATATATCATTTCTGTAGTTTACTTCTGACTTCTGATCCTTTTTTTCATAGTCAGTCGATGTTTTATATATTTTTCTATCTTCAAAATTCTAAAAGCTGGGCAGTAAGAGTTGAGTTGCCCTGTTTGACGATATTTCACAAAACCTCGACTTCAAAGATTCCCTCACCAGTGGAAAGTATGTCTATGCCCAGGCCACACACTCAGGACTAGGAATATGGTCTCCTTATGGCCTGCATTCTCAGCATGGCCCATCTTCTTCCAGGGATTCCTTGTCTGACACACCGCTGCAGATCCAGATCACAAGACCACTGCATAACCCAGTAACCCCACATGCATACCAGACCAGAACGATATGCTCCTCTCTCAGTTTTTCCGTACAATGCGGGGGATAATTCAGTCTGGCTCTGCTCACAGTCGTGCGGACCAGAGGCTTTTAATCCCCAGGGCCCTTTGGACGTCTCCAAAAGCAGCCAAGACCCGAGCGGGAGGATTTGAAAGCAGCGGAAACAGGCAAAGTGGATCCAGAAGAGCAGCTTCACACATCTGGCCAAGCACACACACACACGCGCACGTAGGGGAGCGCAGTGACAGAGCCGCTGACACCATCGAAATCATCATCAGAGTAAACAATCAGTTTTTACATTCATATCATTCATATTTATTTTTAACATTCAGAATTGACATTTATCAATAATGATAACAAAAGTATGGTGGATTTAATCTGAATTCTTTCTTTTTGTTAGCTCTTTGGACAAAGTGGACAAATCAATATATAAGACTATGCACTTTCAGGTTATCGTCAGGACAGAAATTGTCAAAAGTGCTGGGATTGTTTTACAATACTTACTTTACTTTACACCACTTATCTCCGCTTACGGATCAAAATCGTGTATCTTCATAGTTTACTTTAAAACACCTGTAATTTAATTATAATTATTTCTCACTTATAGATCAGTTGAAACAAGAAGATATAATTTAAAAGCATAATATAATATAAAAATGCATTTATGTTTTTGCAAATTTCCATGCAAAAAAATATACAGAGGGAATGCCTACAATGCCTTTAAAAGCTTTCATTTCTGTCAGTGATCATGTAGTTCCCAGCACCACAGCCAGCACTGCACATGTCCTTATTAAATCTGTTGGAATCACTCAAAAAGAACACTGTGCTACAAACCAGGAATCCCCCGCTTTTACAGCATTAGTTTTTATCTGTAACCAAGTCCTGAGACAGGGCTGATATATGAGCTATGGAGAGAAAGGAGAAGGATGTTCTGCTTCTGGATCCACTTTACAATTTTACACCTATCAGAGGCTAGTAATGCTATCAGTTAGGGGTACACACAGTTAGCAGTTTTTTGTCAAAGGTACCTCCAACTATATCAGTTAGGATTTATATTCTACATTTTTATTTTTTCAGTATTTTTTTCCATGGTTTTATGCAACTAAAACAAGCCCAGTTCATTGTATCCCTTAGAATTAAATGAGGTGATTTTGGTTTGTTTGGCTGGCCCTATTCAAAACGGTTGAAACATGTGACATCACAACCAAGATGAATTCAAAACAGGCTACGTTTGCATCTTAGTTTCCATATATGAACTATATGAACTGGAGAGTGAATAATGTTTTGCAACAATGTCTATGTTCTACATAAAAAAGTATGTCTTTCATTATACAAACTTTTTTTATTATTGATTCCCTCAAGACTTTCCACTCCTTTTTTATTCTTTTTGTATTAGTTATAGTATATATCTAGTTGTTTTTATTATATATTAATGCTGTTGTTATGATTAAAATGCATATTTGAAAGTATATGAAGACTGTGAGGTCTGAGTAAGAAGGAGAAGAGCACAAAGCTCCACTGACAGGCTCAGACCATAGACGAAGGCTAAATGTAGAGTTTGACCACAGCCCTGGGCCTCTGAAATCCACTGAGCTGCCCCACATCCTCTCTTTTACACTGGAAGGAGAAGTAAACATCACGCAATGTCACACTTCTTATAAATGTAACCATATACTTGCGACAGCCTCACATGACATTAGCCATAAAAACCAGCACAACAACGGCAGTGATGAAACACAATATTACTCACAGCCACTAAAAGCAAAATCTGAAATAATCACAGGTCAGCGTAAAATGTAAGTGCAACACAAGACATCTTTTCATAGCTGAAAGACATTGCACAATGAAAAATATTTTCATTTGACCCATCTACAGAAATGTTAGGTATAGCTTTATGATTTTCACATACACACCACTGAAAATCTGCTAATAGTAGCCCGTCTACTGATTGATGATAGTCTGTCAATGATAAAAATATTATCTACTGATGTGTGTTCAACCCAGAAGCAATATGACTTGTTTATACTTTCCTGAGGGTCAGATATTACTCTGTAGAGCATAATCCAGAGCCAAAGTAAATGTTTTTATAATGGAAACTAATGGAATGCTGGTGTATTTATTTCTGGTTAGTTAACTCTCAATATAGACTGTGTCACTGACAGTCAACAGATGCACTGTTAGTGGGTTCTGTTCTGATAGGGACCCTTAAAAAGTGTTACCACATTTCAGAGTATTACTATACATAAAACAGTACACTGCAAAAAGTGGTTGTAATATTACAGTAATTAATTGGCAGTAGTTTCTCCAGCATAGTTCTGTTTATTTACCGTACTGACACTGCAGTTCACAGACACAGTATACTGCTGTAATCCAAATATACTGGTTATTACTGTAGTTTTTATTTACAGATGTACAGTGTAATTCCTATTTGCAGATTAATACAACAATTACACTATACAGTAGTCTACTGTACATACCTTACTGCTGACAAAAGATTTTGAGAAACACTGCAAATTGCTGAATTTCAGCTTAATGTAGCACATTTTATACACAGAACATTACAGCACTTACTGGTCTTTAGGATCAAACCAATGTCTGTTTTAATACAGTGTTAAAGGATGAATTAGTTACTGAAACACAAATGATTAGAATAACCACAGCTCCCCTCAAATTACCTTTAGATAAAGAAATAAAAGCTTATTAACAGAAACTAGCCAAACCACAAGGAATGCTGAGAGGCTCTAACCATGTTTCACAGTAATCAGAGTCTGAACACTCAAAACTGCAAAAAGAACCACTCCCTTTTCCGATATACTTTTCAAATAAGTAAAATACAAAAACACTTAAATCCAGCTTTGATGAGAAACTGTATTTCCCACAATGAACCCCTTTACAGCAACCTGCTGTATTGAAAGAATACAGTAAATTTCTGCAGAATACAGCAGTTTTTTACAGTTTAGTAAACAAAACGCTAGTCCTTGTGTGCTACTCAAACTAGTAGCAAGTGAAAAGGGTGAATCTGTCTCAGCATAGGACCTTCTCTCGTTTATCAATTGTGCAAAAAACAAACAAAGCAACAAACGATGCTGTCAGATTTAAAAGTAATTAAGGTGCCCTAAACCTGGACAATACCAGCGGGTAAATTTGATAAAGTGATAATTATTTCTAATCATATGAAGAAGTCACAGTGCTGCTCTGTCACTCAACAAGGAAAAAAACTCTTAACTGCTTAATTACAGCCTTATATTTGCCTCATATTTGTCACTGAATTTGCTTCGGTGAACCCTGTAACGCTCTCGACTTCACAGCAGCCTGTAGCACACATAATTAGACGCATAAAAAAGAACTTATCTGCTATAACTGGAAGAAACATGCGTGAGATGCTAAGGGACAGCTTTTTCTGTGAATGCATAGTTTGTTATTTTCCTCAAAATAATATGTTTTCACAAACTGAAATCCTGGCATTCAAAAAAGAGAAGTTAGAAGAGAAGAAAGAGAGAAAAGGCAAGGAATGAAACAGCATGCATGGATTATGATTTTGAGACCTGGCTAAACTCCGTAAACCTTCTGCAGACTGTTTGACCTCGCACTACGACACCAGTGACCTGACAGAGAGACGCTGAAAAAAGGCCAAATGGAGGAAGACAAAAGCCAGGAGCTACAGAGAGTGTAACAGACTGTAAATCACTCGGTGCGTGTCTGGAGTGTGTTCAGCAGCTGAGTAGGGCACAGTTCTACTGTCTGTCCCAACCGGGCATGAGAAAACTCATGTGTGTGTGTGTGTGTGTGTGTGTGTGTGGGGTGGGGGGAGGGGTATTATGTTTTCATACACTTTCAGGACAGAAATGTCCTGATTTTGTAGGAAATCCTGGTAAAATCAGGACAAGTCACAATGTCAAGACCTTGTAATTTTTTTTTCACAAAAGAGTCAGTTTCAGCTAAAAGACCTTGTTGGTTACGGTTAAGATTAAGGTTAAGGTTAAGTTAGGTTTTGGCTTAGAAATTTCTTACTACCTGTACTACCTCTGTGTGTGTGTGTGTGTGTGTTTATTTTCACACATTTTCAGGACAAACATTTCCTGGCTTTGTATGAAAACCAGACAAAAACGTCTCTACAGCAGAGGTTCCCAAACTTTTCATGGCTAAACCAACCCACCAAGTATTAAAGTGACAAATTCATCAAAAAAATCCTTATGTCCTTCAGCTTTTGGACCACCTTTACTCAATATGCTTTTCTTTATTTACTGTTCATAATTCATAATACGAGTTATTAGCTTGCTTGGTACGCCTTTCAGCTCTGTGCTCTGATCACGGTTACTTTCCACATAACGATCACTGTGCTTCAAATCATCAGTAAAAATAATCATTACAAATGGCCATCACAAATTTAACAGTGGACCGAATTTGAATTTCTATTCAGATAAGCTGCAATAAAACAAACCGCTACTGAGATATTTGCTAAGATTCATTTAAATACTACAGTAAGAAAAGCTCTATGAGACATGGCTTGCCAGACGACCAGGACACATAAAATTTGAAGTGCTTGGCTACTTTCATTCACTTCCAGTCCTTAAATACTGACAGCTGCTTATGCAGGACTCAGTAAACTCATAAACATTCATAAATTCATTAGAAGTGCTTAGATTCGGCACTAAAAACTTTAGCCGAGTTTCTGAGAGTGTTAATGGCTCAGGAGGGACTGATGCAGGAGAGACTGATACTGACACCTCAGTGTTAAGCTTGTTGGTTAAATTGGGGTTGTGGTTTTGCGGCTGAATTTTCATTCACGTTTCTGGTTTATTTATGCATTAGATCTTGAAAATGAAACAAAACTAAAGCTGTCGTTTTGGACAGGGCGGTCATATAAATGGGTGGTCCAGGAACACTGGATGCAGTCACTGATCCACCACTGGATTAAAAGCAAAAAAGAGACTGGACGCTTTGAGTGTGTTAACTACACCTTGCTTTTGTCATTGTCCTGCACTTTGTGTTTACCGCACGCAGCCAGCATAACCGCCACATAATGAGACTCATCAGACCAGACGACCTCCTTCCAATACTCCAAGTGCCCGTCGTAGGTACTTTCGAAGATGGACCGGGGTTGGCATGGACACCGTGACTGGTCTTCGGCTACATAGCCTCATACTCAGCAGCATGTAATGCACTGTGTGTTTGTGACATTTCTGCCGTTACCAAAATTAAAAATTTCGGGGACTTCCACAGGAGCCTTTCCATTGGCTCTGACCAGACAAGACAGACTTCATTGCCCTTGTGAGCCTTGTGCACCTGGCACCCTATTGTTGGTTTGTGGTTTGTCCCTCCTTGGAACCCAGTCAGTAAGTACTCACCACTGCTGACCGAGAGCACCTCACGAGCTTTGCTGTTTCGGAGATGCTCTGACCAAGTTGTCTAGTCTGGCCATAACGATTCGGCCCTTGTTAAAGTTGCTCAGGGTGTATTTATGTTCAGAGTAGAAAAATGAACCTGTGTGTGTATGAGTGTGTGTGTGTGTGTGTGTCACACAGAGAGAGAGAGAGACAGAGAGAGAGTAGAAGGAGACAAGATATAACTTGTTAAATAGAGGGAGGCTCTCCATGGCTAGGCTAAAAAAATAATGAAGGCAGAGACTATGAGACTATAAACTAAAAAAGGAACATTTAGTGTAATGAAAGCCTGTAAAGCACTTAAAGAGAGAGAAAAAGTGTATAAGCAAGCGAGGAACAAAAGAGAGAGGAAAAGTGTGTGTGTATTTGTGCTGCTACTGTGTTCTTTTGCCCTTGTCCACCGTGACCCCTGGAGCGTCCCCAGGAAAAGAATCAGAGCGTGTTTAACAAGAGTTGCTTTACACAGCACAGAATACAGTAAATCTTCATTTTACGAGCCACAGACACCAACACGAGAGCCTGCCGTGGGACCGGTAAAGAGAGAGAGAGAGAGAGAGAGAGAGAGAGGGAGAGAGAGAGACAGACAGAGGGATGTGGAGACAGATAGAGTCGGAGGGATGTGAAGACAGAGAGACTGTGTGCATATTTATTTTCATACATTTTCAGGACAAAAATGACCTGCCTTTGTAGGAAAACCACAGAAAAACAGAATGTACCTACAATATCAGGACCAACAAAATGGGTTTTTTAAAAATGCCTTCATTATATATTTTGTTGCTGCTGGACCAAACCTGTGTACACTGTCTGGCCAAAAGTATATGGACACCTGATATAAAAGTACATTGCTCTCCTTGCAACTGTGCCTCTTCTCTTCTGTGAAGGCTTTCCACAAGAATTTGAAGTGTGTGTGGGAATTTGTGCCCATTTAGTCAAAAGAGCCTTTGTGTGGTCATGCACTAATGAACAAGAAGCTTTGGCTCATAATCAACATTCCAATTTATCGCAAAGGTGTTCAGTTAGGTTGAGAGCTCTGTGCAGTCCAAGGGAGTTCCTCCACACTAAACTCATCAAACCATGTCTTACACGGTCATGCTGGAACAGGAATGGACCTTCCCCAAACTGCTGCCACAAAGTGGAAATAATTAGATAATTAACATTATCTTTAATGCTATAGCATACAACTAATGCAACTGACAAAACAACTCTAAAAACAACCCAAGCCCACCAAACTTTACTGTTGGCATAATGCATTCAGTCTACAGCTTTGTGACTGTGCTGATGTTGCTCCTAGACACTTTCATTTCAGAATACTAGCCCTTACAGTTACCTGAGACTTATCTAACAGTGTGGAAAACTGGAAATCCTAAGACTGTGCCACATTTAAAGACACTGAGCTCTTTGGTATGACCCATTATACTGCCATTGTTAATTTGTGGTGACTGCATAACTTTGATGAAATAAGACTCAAGTTAATTAACATAACTGGGCAAAAAGTATAGTGCTTACCTCACAAATACACTTGAGTAAAAGTAGAAGTATTATTATGCAAAAATACATGGAACTTACTACCCACCTATCATAGCAACTTATACGGTCTTCTTATTCATTAAAGTGTTTGCTTCTTTCCTTATTTCTTCTAGCTTTGCATATTTGTCACTAAATGTTTTAAGATTCATACAAAGTGTAATATAAGACAAGGAGAACACAAGGAAACACAAACACAGTTTCTAAAAGATTGTCATTTATTTAAAGGAAAAAAAGAATCTTTCACCTGTGTAAATAAGTAATTCCCCCTAAACCTAATAACTGGTGTGCCACCTTTACCAGTAACAACTACAGCCAAACCACCAGTTGGTATTAGACATTTTTATTTTCTTGACTAAATAAAATAATTAATAATAACCTGTATTTTGTGATTGCCATTTACAATTTTGTTTGAGGATCTTAAACTTTTAAAATAAAACAAAAATGCAAAATCCAAGCCTGTGCTGTGTATACGCACACACACATACAAACACACACACACACACACACAAACACAAACACACACACACACACACGTGTATATATATGAGTAATTATGTATTCGCTACATAATACGTATATCTGATGTACTGACAATGTACACTTTTACACTAACTGTAAGTTCTTATTTCTTGCATAAATTCTAAATAATGGTTTACACACCTGCACACAAACACTCACACAAACACACACACAAGACTGCACATTAACAGTTGCAGTAGTACATGCGGACACGCTCTGCTATTTAATGTGTCAGTTTACAGTCATGCACGCGCCTCTTGTAAGTGTTGCTAGGGCTATTTATGACCCACAGACACAGTTGCTTTACAAGACTACACAGTTTCAAACCCATGCTCTATCTTTTGTAGCCATTAATTAACGCACTTTATGACTCTGTGGCAAGCTTTGGAATTCACTGAGCACGTGGCCCAGAGAAGAACGAGTAAAAGTAGACTTCCAAAGGATGTCCTGACTACAATTTCATTTTTGACCAGCTTCCGTGATCTACACTCATTATGGTGTAGCTCAAAATGATCTTAAGGAGGAAAAAATACCTCCTTAATAATACAATATCAGAAACCCCCATTGGAAACTTCCATCTGGCTCTGCTCCTGTGTAAACAACAGCGGAAAGGCACAAATCTTCAGCTTAATCTACTCCATATAAAAAATAAGGAGAAGTCTCTTGACCCTGGGACTGTGGAAGCCCCTGGAGAACCAGAGGCATCCACTCTGCAAAACAATGCTGCAGCTGAACAACCAGCCATTGAGCAACAGGCCGCCGTTGATTGGAAAACAAACTCTGTCTACATGGGCCATCTGCCACTGAGCCTTAGCTGAGGCTACTCGTTCTAGACATGCTTGGAAAAAAACTCAAAAAAGGCCAGAAGTACTCCGCATACATTCTTATTGAAGGTTCCATAAAGGGTTTTTGAAGCAATGCTGTATGAGGAACCTTTCAACCTTTTTAAAGTTTAAAGAACCATTCCAATTAAGTTTTTTCCTTGAACCATATTCCCAGGCCAAGAACCATTAAGGAGCCTGAATGTTTCTCTTATCCATTATCAGACATTAAATGTTAAAAGATAATTGTGCATCTAAAGGTAATTGTGTGATGACTTCATTGAGTTTCGAGTGCAAATGTACAAAAGGGCCAGCGGTCCAAGGATGCGTATTTTCTTAATACATTTAAATATATGAATGGTATACTCTGAAAAAAAAAAAACATTTTAGTTAGCATATTTTACAAAAAAATCATTTATCCCAAAGCAGCTTTACAGAAAAGTGGGTCCAGATCTGTGTCACTCTCTAAGAGCATGAGGAAGAAACACTAAGAGGAATCTACAGTGGAGTCAAAGGAAAAACCTATCCTTCTTTGGACCAAACCAGGAGTTATGAGGCAAGCAGTTCACCTTAACAGGTATGCTCTAGAGATTCAAGTTACAAGTTAGAAGTCCTTGGATCAAACAGAAAAGAGGTCAAAATAATGTTGAAAGTCAATGAAAAACTGTTTTCACCATATACAGTACAATGCATTTGTGCAGGAGATGGTCTTTTGAGTGATAATAGTTCAAAAGCTGATGTAGATGGATATAGTAGTGTATAAAGACTTCTAAAGTGCAGAGGGGATCTCTTGGAAAATCATTCTCAACTGTGTGGAAAAACGTCCCCCAATATAGTTATGTCATAAATAAGCCTATGATGTGATGGAAGGATTAAAAGCCGAGAAATATGTGAGATTCTGGACTTTAGAATGACTTATGACTCATTATGTTGAGAATTTAAGTTGAAGCTGTGCATTTTATGCTTCACTGAACATGCAGTATTTTGGAGGCTAAAGCTATTCTGGACAGTTCTCTGGATCACCAGGCCCAGGCTGGCTCCTCTCAGCTTCATAGTCATGAGCTAAATACACTGTACACTGTCCTCACTGGAGTCTATGTGAGCTCAAACCTGCCACTAAGCTGCAGATCCAGCTACTGAGCAACTCAGTGGAAAGAGAGAGGGAAGGAGCGAGGGATAGAGTGCGGACAGTAGATGCTGTAAAAGCTGAGAGAAAGAGAAGAAGGGTTAGGTGGCAGTGATGGGGGGAGGGAGAGATAGGGGTCTGTACTTTTGTTTATTTTCACAGTAGCAGCTTTTTGACACTGCCATACAGTGTCAAAAATCACATCTAAGAGCTTAAGATGATAAAAGAAATGGTTTTGGAAATGCAAATTTTGTTTCTTTACTTTAGCGCTGGAGCTACAAGGCTAATGCTGCAACAAGAATTGGAAGTCATTGGCCGCCCATGAATCTTTTCCATGAATAATTCCTCAAAACTTCTCTCAAACTGCTCAAACCTCATCCTGCTCTTCACTAAGGTGGTGAGGATTAGAGCTCAGTGTGAATGAGCCAAAAAAAGAAACAAAATTTCACTATAACTGAGCCATTTTAGACAACACCCGGGCTGGAGAGCACTGATCTTAGATCAGATTCCTCCATATTTATTATACACTCTGTGTCATAAACACTTGTACTCCTGAAGAGGTTTGTGAAAAAAATATCCTGTTGTTTGAAAAGGCCACCTGCAGTGTTCACCTGCATGTTAAAGTTTTGTTTCCTTTTGTAGCTCATAGTAAATCACACTTTGTCCACATTAACAAGTCTGCGCCCCTGTAATGCAGAGCTGGAAGTGGTTTGAGCAGGTTGAGAGATGTTTCAAAGATTTTTGCTACATACGTGGAAATAGTGTAAATTAGATTTTCTGCCATACCATTCTTTTTAGAAGGCCCTTTGCTGTTGTTGGGGATGCATCAAGGCGTTTTAGCATTCACACTAGAAATGTTATGTGGTCATATACGTCCCTAACCTCCTCCAAAGGTGAGTACTTGGATCACAGTCAGATCTCTAAGACGCACTGGACCACTTATGGTGGCATCGCTCATGTGGTAATGCCAGGTGTCATTGGGGCCTGAAACTGCTTAACAGTTCAACAGATGGTTTGAGGTGAGAGCGTGATGATTTAGGATTTAGGCATGCAGTTTGTTCAACAATAGTAGGTGTGTACAAACTCACTTTATATGTTAAGTACATTTGTCTCGTAGCTAAAGGTGAAAGCTTCAGAAGCCAATGCTTGGGGTAAAGATGAAAACTATGTACATTTGATATTTACTGCATTTTTTTCAAGGGGAGGGAGTAGGTGATTAAAAAACAGACATGAAGAGGGAAAGAAAGATGAGGGCTAGGAGACCCTTAAAACTATTATGGGCTCATAGGATGTGTTCTTTTATTTGACAAACAGAGAAGCTCCTGATATTGTGGACAGAAGGTCCTACACACCCTGTAAGACATTATGTAATGCCTTGGAGACAGAATCCACACTTGTAAGGACACGGACTAACTTGCTGCTGTTATATCCATTACTGGCACAGGTGTGACTCTGTTCAGCGTGCAGCACAGAGTCCAGCTGAACCGCTCTGTCATATCAAAGATCAAAACCACTTGCTTTGGTGGGCCGTCTGATACACCGTGACAAATTTCAAGGGGAATCCGCACAAAGAAGGAAGGCAAGCACAGGAAGATCAAGGGCTGTTTAAGTACATGTATTTTTGACCTTTGAGTCTGGGGTTAGGCCACTATGTAAAGTAAACATCATCAACAGTCCCAGCCTTTTCAGCTTACTAGTAATTTATTCTGTTCCATGCATCAGTTTGAGAGTTTTTTTTGTTTGCAGGTCTCAAAGATCTTCTGCTGATGATTACATCCAAATGCATCATAATAATAACAGATGTGACACACCAGTATTACCCAGTAACTCTTACTGTCAGTTTACACTAAGCCATATCCCCATTTTCCTATGCCTTTCTTTACAATGCACTGCTTAATTCACTAATTAGTGCAGGGGCTATAGATAGTCTCTATACACACACTACTTCTCAGGAACTAGACTTATATTGTATACACACCAGAACACAGTCTGTGTGTGTGTGTGTGTGTGTGTGTGTGTGTGTGTGTGTGTGTGTGTGT